>JXCR01130217.1:79686-207292 GCA_002079205.1 Phalaenopsis hybrid cultivar
TAGTAATCCTCACTTGAAAAAGGGAAAAGAAAGGATTGATAACAATCCTTCAAAAGAAAAGAAAAATATATAGGATTGAAAGCAATCCAAATGAAAATGAGAAAAGAAAGAAAAATAATAATATGAAAGTGAGGAGAAGCTTGAGGATATGCCTAATCAAAAATTGGCTTCACTGGACCTACGTTAAAGGGAAAACCTAAATACATTCCTGAACTTATATTTATGAAATAGATCTTTTACTAGTAGTGTTCTAATGAAGTTCCTATCATTTGAATATTTTGAGTGGCTTAATATTGCAACATATAGTCATTCTTGAAATGAAAAGAAGACTAGAACCGTTAAACTTAATGACTAGATAATCTTGTAGCTACAGAGTTAACTTAATTATTTGAATTTTTTTTTAAAAATCACACTACGGTATTTATCTAAATCAAACTTATAGTATTTATAAATTGAAACTTTACTATAATATATCATAACTTTTATATNGCTTGAGTATCCTAAAAGATCAAGGGCTCTAGGCTTAGAAGTTCTGGGTTTAGGGTAGTGAGTGATTGTGAGTGTAGATGAGTGTAGTGAGCCCTAGCCCAACACCCAGGGTTAATCTTAAGATTCAACAGTCCTAAGGGTGACTCATCTTGAGTTTCCCCCATAGTGATCCCACCTACTAAATGCTAGAGGTTAGCACAAATATGTGGAACTTCAAGTTGAGTAAAGAAGAGGGCAGAATTTCTAATGGTGAGGGTTCCATGTTTAGTTTTCTAAGAATAGTCAAAAGGAAAATCCTATTGCTAGACCTTAGGCTACTAAAAGGGAAAAACTAAACCTCAACCAAAAGTGAGGTCAACAAGGATACATATCACAATTTAAAGAAGTTTTAATTTTAAGTCAACCCAATGAAATAAATGGTATGTCGGGGGCTGACGACAATAAACCAAGCGCTTTGTGAGAGGCCACATTGAACAAAAAAATTTTCTGACGCGAATTTGTCCTCTTGGACTTAGAGCAAAAAGGAAGCAAAAAAGATGAATATTGGAGTCAAAATGGAAAGTTAAAAAAATCTTTAGTGTCGATGGCACCAGACTGGGCATCGACGACATCGTTTGATAGAGAAGAAAGAATTAATTGAATGGCCTCTGGCCACGACAGCGCCAGAATGGGCGCCGACGGGGCCAGTATTGGTGCAAGCCCTGTTTCTAGAACATTCAATGAATTTGGATTCTTTTTAAAGAGTTTTTGGATTTACATATTGGAGAACCGACCTAGGCTCTATTTAGGGCTAAAATTTGATCAGAAACCCCCCTTCAAACCATTTCACATTCTTCCACTCATTTCAATTTTCTTCTTCACACACCTACATTCCACGCCATTCCACACCATTAGTTAGTTATTATTTCAATAATTCTGAGTTTTTGTGGTGAGTTCAAGTGTGAATTTGTCTTTAAGAAGTGTTGAACAAGAAGAGAAGTGAGAGATTTCTTCTTCCTACATTTTTTAAGAGAGGCTACAAAGGATTTTCTTTGAGAAAGAGTTTCATATAAGTGTTGTTTGTTTATTATTCGTGTATGAGATCTCTCTTACATATGAAATTTGTGTTTTGATTTGTCTTTCTCATGAAGTCTGAGTAGAATCTTTATCTTTCTCCCTACTCTGAGAAATGGTGCAATGAAGATATAATGTGGATGTGCCAATGTTAAAACTTAAAATAAATTGTGATGATTTTTCAACTCCGCTCTTAATTTACTTTTCGATCTGGCCAATTGAATTATTAAAAAATGTTGTGAAACGTATGATATAGGAAATGGAGTATGAGTTCTACAACAGAGTGAGAATCAAATTTAAGTCCATGAAGGAGTATTTTTTCATGGAATTAAGTGCAAATAAATAGGGTATACTTTGTTGGGTGTAGAATTGGAGATTTCTATGGTGACACACTAAAAATCCCCTATTCAATCTTAGTGTTTAAAAACTAAAGCGAGAGTTAAACTTCAGGGGAAGGGAAGTTGGATCTTTGGAGTGGGAGCAAGTATCCTCCTAGCCTAGCCACAGATTTAGGGACTAAACCTAAGATTAGCCAATGATTTTCTATAACATTGAATCAGGGTTGAGAATTAAAATTTCTCCTATTTGGAATAATACAAATTAAACCATTTATCTCATCTCATTTCACCAAAAACTCATTGTGGTGGGAAAGATTTTTTTTTTCATATTAGTAAATTTCATCACATAAACATAGTTTAGTAGTTATTAATTTTAAACCCTGCTTTTAAATTCAGCTAGTAGTTAATAGCTTATCTTTTATAGTATCTTAAATATTTGAAATTAGTGACAGTAATTTTGTTTGATTTTTATGAATTTCATAGTTAATTTATCATTTCAAATTTAAACCTTCCTTATGGGACTGATATTTGGGAGTTAAAAAGAAAGTCTTATATTATTTAATAATGATATGTATACTTGAGTAGAATACCAACATTAAGTGCTGAACGTGATTATTAATAAAATACCACTTCATGTTTTTGGCACTGTTGTAAAACGGAGTCAACTTTATAAATTTTATACAACTATATTTCAGCAAATCTGCAACAATTATATTTTTAAAAATTTATTTAACTTGGCCTAGGGTCTTAAGATTTAACTTTAAATGACTATACTTCTATTTATAAGTATTATAGTAAATTTAAGTAAAGCTTTTTTAATAATGAAGGTCAATTCTAAAGTTGAAGATATTTGGCATGATAGGATAAAACTATGTCTTTCTATTTAAATTAAAGAAAATTGTATTTTTGAAGTGTTAAGAACTTTAGAGTTCCATGTAAGAAGAAAGGAATGAGACATTATTAAAAATCACAAACTAATATAAATTTATAAAGTGAAGAAAGTTATAGAGTTTTGACTTTAAGAAGAGGATAGTGAAGTTCAAAATCATTAAAGACTATCTAGATATAGTAAACCACACTTGAAAAAGAAAAAGAAAAAGAAAAGAAATTATTGAAAAGATCCTAAAAGAAAAGAAAAAAAGAAAAAAGAAAAGAAAAAAATATAAGTGAGGGGAAGCTTGAGGAGATGCCTAATAAAAAATTAGCTTCACTTGAATCAACTTAGGGAAGGAGCTTTATTACATTTTCTAAATTTATATTGTATTAGCAGCATTCCTAGTAAAGTTTTCATGAAGTTCTTCTTCATATGAATGTCTAAAAGTCCTTAATATGAAAAATTGCAATTCTTGTTGAAATGAATAGAGATTCAGAAATCCTAAATTTAATTACTAAGTATTCCTAGACATTGAATTTGAATCTAAGTTATTGAAGAGTTTTTCTAAAATTTTGCTATTCTATTTATTAAACTAAAGTATAGAAGTTATAAGTTAATCTCTATCCCAAGGCATATGCTTTTATATAATAAAAGTGTCACGTAAGGCAAGTAACATTTAAGTTTGGGGGATTTTGATACACCAAAATAATAAACTATTTTAAGTACCTATTTTATGCTTATTTTTGGTGATATTGCACATTAAATAAGGGTATTTTTGTATTTTTATTGCATGTATATCATTTTTAGGCATATGAAGCAAGAATGACAAATAGGACAAAACTTGGAGCAAAAAGAGCAAATTTTTGGATTGTGGAGCATCATGCGCCAGATCGGTGCATGATGCTCTAGGGACGACTTTTCTAAATTAATGTTGTTTGAGATAAATTTTATGCAAATTTTCAAAGACACACTTGTTGTACACACCTCTTGGAGTGATTCAATGCATCTAGACACTTTGGAAGGTTCTTTTATGAAGGGATATGACCCTTGGATCAAATGACACATCTTTTCAATTCAAAAGTGGACTTTTGGAGGAAATTTTGGAGGGAATTTTGAATTCTTTTCAAAAGGAAGCAGCCAAAATAAAAGAAGAAGACTTGGATAAGCTAAAAGGAGGGGGGAAGAAAAGAGAGTTTTGGTGGGTGGCGTGAGAGTTAGAGAGAGAGAAGAGGAGATTTTCTTCTAGGATTGTGTCTGCACAATTTTATTACAGCAGTTGCCCGTTGGAAGCTCTTGGATGCTGAAATTGGAATCCTGTCGCCTTCTTCAGAAAAACATTTATTTACATATAACTATAAGCTTATAAAAAATATGAAATCAAACTGATCCCATATCCTTCATAGTTTAAATGAAGAACACTTTACCTCAAGCCATGTAGTTATCCCGAAAGATAAACACAAGACTTGAGTATGAGGCTCGATCAAATAAAGTAAGAAATATATGACATCCGTCTGGTCTGCGAAAATCATTTTTTCTATAAGCCAACAAGTTCTCCTATTTAATATAGATAATTAATTATGATTTTAATTAAGTTGGGTTAGGAAAAGCTTCCTATAAGGGCACGCCACTATAATTAATTACAACTTAGATCATCGAAGTCACATAAGAAAACTCTCGATAAAAATCAGGGAATATTATCTTCAAAGAGGTCAAAAGGGATAACAATTTTCAGCTAGATCGGGCAAAAAGGTGTGAAAGGGGAATGACTGAAATTTAAAACATTTTGTGTTGGAATCCAAAGGAAGAGACTAAGGGATGTCATAGATCTTGAGGATAACCTCGGTGACTTCCCAAGCTACCCTATGGTTTGGCTTTAGTTTTGAAAAGAAATATTTAAATGTTTCATCTTGTCAATTTTATTAATTAGGGCTACACTAGTATGAAACGATCACACAAATAGCCTGAAAGATGTGAGGATTTAGGTCGCGATGAATGACAACCTCAGAACCTTAAGTCGAGTTAGGGCTTAAATTGTACAGCAAGGCTATACAAAAGCCTAAAGAAAAGTTGAGGATTTATGTTGCATAAGAAAACCACCTCAAAGTCCTATGGCTTGGTTATTTAATTCTAAATGAAGAGTGGTTTAGCTGATGTAGACTTGTTCTGCTATTGAAGATGGTCCTTCTACCCACAAAGCTTCAAGCTCCTCATCCTAAAAAGTTTAGGTTTTCTAATATGTCAAGTTATGATGTCAAATCAGATGTCCCTAAGGATATAGCCATTTAAATATTATGGGGTACATTAAAGTTGATTAGAGCAACACAGGTTAGGATCCTACGGTTCTCTCATTCCGACACCACTATTTTCTTTAAGATTCACTTAGTCCAAATGAATTTGCTAAACTCAACCTAATTAGTTCCATACTTTCATTTAATCCGTGGGAAGCCTCGTTAGCAACCGTAGGCTACCTCCTCCGAGGGATTCCTGATCGTTCGATAGAGAGGTTTTAATTTAGTTGCAATTTTTGTTTTATGATGTTTGTGATTAAAATTTGAGTTGTCTTATATTTTGAATGTTTTAGTGGTAAATTTTATCTTGATTGATTTGTAGTTTTGGTTTTGGTTTTACGACTACTTTTGGTCTTACATGCAGGGTGACATTGTTGTTTAGCATGTAAGTTTGAGGCAAGAAGCACAAAAAGGTAAATGCAATAATTTAAAAACGTACCTGTTGATTCTTCTCGTTCCTCCAACTCAAAGGTTAGTAGTTGCAAGCATGTTATAATTTTACAGGGAATTTAAATTACAGGAGTAGATGAAGGTTTAGCTACCAAACCCCAAGTTATGAATTTATTGAATCTTAGAAGATCTAGTGGATGGTTTTAGAACAAAAATATGGAAAGTCCAATTTGTCCTTATGAATGTCCAATAGATTTCAAAATGCTCGAGGCATGACCTTGGACCATTTTAAAGATCTCTTGAAATATTCTGAGTTAAATCTAGACTTATCATATTATTTCATTAATCATCTGAGGTTCAGGGAAACTTGACAATTTAATTATCCCGAGGATAGGATGCCCAATTAATCAATTAATGTTTTGTTAAAGGTTAAGTGAGTGGGTGCCCCTAAGGCAAGTTTAAGTCATTTAAGACTGTGGTATCCACAATTAAGGTCAGACTTGTAGTGTTTGAAGAGGTTAATCACAAATCATGTTATCTTCTAAATCTGATCATTTGAGAGTAGACATCGAGCCTATGTCACTACTAAGCCTTTAATAATCATGATAGGTGGAATGGTGATTATCAAAAATTTGATTTAAGTGATATGTATTCTTATTGAAAGATCACATCATCATCAATCTTAGGCTCAAAATAAGTAAATTATCTTATTTCCATCTTAAGCCCATCACTTAAGAATCATTTGCTTTTAATTGACTTCCAAGTCACGAGGATTAGGAGAATTATGATCTTGTTGATGTTGTGCAAAGGCGGTGAGTGAGTTTATACCATTTAGTCTCATTGCATTTTAATCATCCAAACATGTTCATTAAGATCAAAATTTCACATTTTTCCCTTAAGAATCATAAATTTTAATTAAGAACCAAAATATAAAATGACTATTTTGCCCTCGGGGAACTTTACATCATAACTCATTAAACACAACTCAAATGATTTGAGCATTTAGAGTGGTATATCTAGGAGTTAATTGAAACATTGGAGGAGAATAATGTGTTTTTCTTTAAAATTTAATTTCAATAATTATTTTAGGGTTTTCAAAGTTGATTTATTTAACTATCAAAAAAATGTTTATGAGAAAATTATTAGAAATTCTCTTAGGTCAGAGAAGCACTTTGGCAAAATTTTATAATTATTTTGAATTAAATTAATATTATTACTAATTACTTTTAGATCAATTTCAATGATTTAATTAAATAGAAAATAGTGTTTTAATTATCAAAATTATTTTATATTTTTATTAGACTTCTCTAAGTTCAGAAAACTCATAGATCAATTTTTTGTATTTTTATGATTTTTAATTTCATTATTATAATTATTTTAAGGAGAAAATAAGAAAAATTCATTTTTAAGCTTTTAAAATTTATTTTTATCCTAGGAAAATAAAGAAAAATATCCTAATGAATTCTAAGTGATCAGGAAAAATTTGTACACATTTTGAACCATTTTTTGTATTTTTTGAAATTTTGATTATTTTAATTATTTTTAACTCATGATACATTTTAAAAATGACATATTTTCACAAAAAATAGAATTTATTTTTATTAAATGCCCCTGATTACAAAGAGCTAAAAGAAAACAATTTTCATAATTTTTCTAAGCTCATTTAATTTATTATAATTATTTTTGTACAAGAATACAAAGTTTCTTAAAAAAAATCTTTTAGTTCTTAAACTAAGCTAAATAAATTTTTAATTTTTTTATAAGTAAATATGATTTTTATGCACATAGTGGAATTGGTTTTGTCAATTTTTGATAAGTAGATAATTTACATAAATTAACATAAGATATATGCGCTTAAATAAATATAGAAATTTACAAAATTATTCAAGACATCATGGTATTTTTTCTAAGCTTCTCTGACCATAGGAATCCTACTAAAATTATTCTCATAGTTTTTATAAGTGATCTTTTAATTTATATAGTTAAAGTTGCCAAAAATGGCCACCTTAGCTTAAAAATTAAGTTTAAAAGCATAGAGAGGTCTTCTGACCTTGGAAAGATCAGAGGACATAGTCTCTGTCATAAGGAATAAACCCTCAAAATTTCAAGCCATGGTGATTAATGTTTGATCATAATGAATTAAAATACTCCAATAGGTATTTAATTCATTAAAAATCAGAGATTAAGAAAATAATTTTTATTTTTCATCCACATTATTCTCCTCTATTATTTGAGCAAGAGGGTATTTTTATTTTATTTTTATGATTTTTCTAAAGAGAGATATAAATTATTGAAGTTCATGTATTAAAATAAATTCAGAAAATCCATATTTTTTTACTTATCCATGCAGCGCCAACTCAACCTACGACATCTCCGTAATCACACGTGGTGCGCTCCCATTCGTTGCGCTTTACACCTAGGCTTGCCATGCTACCTGTAGTTCACGCATAAAAAGTTTGTCCGGCTCGATTTCATCTGTCTATTGCATATACGAGCGATCAGATGGCTCCTCGTTATCATCCCCAAGTGACCTAACCTGTAAGCCATTCTCACTAGAACCTTAAGATATTCTCCTATAATCAACCAAATCACATGAGGTTTGTTTCTAAATCTTCATCTACTCAAGTCAAACACATCAATAGTTTAATCAAGTATTAAATAAAGCCATTAAAAATGGAGAATCAAAAGAAGCTCAGGATAATGTTAAAGCTCAATACCTTTGTCAATGAGGGGAGGCCTTAATCAGATGGATGTGGTAGCCTTGATTGGATCAAAGAAACCTCTGAATGAAGTCTCAAGCCTTGTTGAATTGTCTAGGTATGATTTTGATGAAAATGGATTTTAGGTGTTAGTCTAGAGCTAGGTTAGATGTTGTTTAGGATGGAGCTTTTGTGCGGAATCAACTCCTCTCACTGTGGTCATGGTGTGTGCATAGTTAATTGGAGTTTGGTGGATTGTAGAAGTGTGGGGGAAATATGTCCTGATTCAATCTAAAATTTTGAACTCAAAATTGAGCTCTCACAGTGGGAACCAGTAAGGGAAAATAGTGGGATTAAGCTGAGGAATTTCTGGAGAGTCTCTGATAGCAAATGGGCAGAGTTTCCCCAAGGATTTTTCTTACCTCTCCTTTGGCCATGGAGGGGTTAATTTAAAGCCATGTCTGCTTGATGGAGCTTAGGGCTTGGTAGTGGGTGTAGCCGAGGCTTGCTAAGGTGGAGGGATGAAGAGCTCTTAGTGCCCAATCAGACTTAGACATCTCAAGGAGGTTTAATTTTAGGTTTTGGTCAATGGCGACACCTTTGGGTGGCTGTTTTTGGTGGCTAGCCAGGGTATGGTCACTTCTTGGTTCAGGAAGGTAAGGGGAGAGTTAATTATGATTTACTCACAATGGCAAGTGATAATGGCAAATTTGTTTCAAATAAGGCCCAAATATGGTTAAGATCCCTTAAATCAAGGGACCATCAGTCCATTGCTCACCTAAGAGGTTTAGGTCGGTTTAAGCTGGTCAATGGAGTCCAAATTGTGGTGGTGGTGACATTAATTTGGTGACTTTGGCATGACTAAGTCAATTTTGGTGAAGGGGTTCAATTTGTGTCAAAATGGCTAAAAGTTGGAAAAAATTTGGATCAACTTTTTGTGAGTAAATCATAATTGATCATTATGATCCAAATTAAACCCCCAATGTTGACCCTATGACTTAATCTCACATAATTGAACCATATGATCCACTCAATTGCCCCAATTTGAATCCTAAATTGTTCCTAACATTCCTAGACATCAAATTGGACCTTAAATTGGCCTTAGGCAAGCCTCAATTTCACTCAATTTCAACCTACATTTAAAATCCCCAAATTTACCCCAAATTGGCTATGTCTCCAAATTCCACCAAATTGAATGCCCTAACCCCAAAATTGACACTCAATTCATGTTGAAAACTCTTTATGACATTACACTAGACCATTTTAAATCGTCAATTATGACCTAAACTAACCATAGCCTAACATAAACCCAAGTCTAACCTAGAACCCCCAATTTGACCAAATGCCCACAACCCTCCAAATTGAACCCCAAATCAATTCAAAACCACTCCAAATATTTTCAAAATCCCTTATGACAATCATCTACACAATATTGATCAATAAATTAAGCTCAATTTAAACAATAAATTTGGTTAGGTCAAAATTGATGGTTTAAAATGTTCTAGTGTAATGTCATAAAGAGCTTTCAACATGAATTAAGTGTCAATTTTGGGGTTAGGGCATTCGATTTGGTGGAATTTGGAGACAACCAATTTGGAGCAAATTTATGGATTTTGAATGTAGGTTGAAATTGACTGAAATTGAGACTTTCCTAAGGCCAATTTAAGGTCCAAATTGATGTCTAGGATTGTTAGGAACAATTTAGGATTCAAATTGTGGCAATTTAGTGGATCATATGGTTCAATTATGTTAGATTAAGTGACAGGGTCAACATTGGGGTTTAATTTGGATCAAAATTGAGCTCAAAGCATGGGTCAATTAGGCCTGATTTGGTTTGAATTGATCATATGAAAAATGAATTTGAGTTTAGTATTGAAATTGGGGAGTATTGGAGCCAAATTGATGGGTATGTGAGGTGAATTTGGAGAAGTTAGGCCTTTAAAGGCAATTTGGTGCTTTTTAGTCAAAGAGGTCAAATTGATCAAATTAGGTTCAAGTAAAAGGTCCAAATTTGTTTTGGGGACATTTGAAATGATTTTAAGGGTTTTGGGAAAGTTTGGGCTACCAAGGGTATTTTTGTAAATGTGGCAAATTTGAGGGTATTTTGGTAATTTTGAAATTTTTGGGATGTTTTGGGCAATTTGGGTAGTTTCAAATGGTTTGAAATGATTTTATAACAAATTTGGGTATTTTGGATGAATTTGGGAATTTTGGTCAAATTTGGGGTTTGGGGGTGTTTAGGTAATTTGGGTGGATTTCGGGGCAAGAGGCCAAGTTAGATATTTTGGTAAGATTGGGGTGCCAACCATTTTATATGAGCTATGGACCAATGAAATCCCCATTTGGGTCCTCTATGTACTGGTCTTAGCTAAACCCCAACATAGGGCCAGTGGGTCTAGGGGACCATCTATATGAGATTTCCAAAAGATCAAAGGATCAAAGTTAACAAATCTTGGTTTTAGGGTTGTGAGTAAAAGTGGGTCCAAGTGAGTGAACTAGCTCCAGACCAACACCCAGGGTCAACCTTAAGGCCAAGAAGTCTTATAGGGTTGCCTCTTGAGCTTCCTCTCTAGTGGCCCCACCTACCAAGTGCTAGAGGTTAGGGCCAGTATATGGAACTTCAAATTGAGCACATAAGAGTTTAGAGTTTTTAAGGTGAGGGTTGCTTTTCTAGTTTTTTAGGAATAGTCAACAAGAAAATCCTATGGCTAGACCCTAGGCTACTAAAAAGGGAAGGCTAAACCTCAACCAAAAGTGAGGTCAACAAATGGACCCCTAATAGGTGTGGTGTGCTGGGCAAGCACACCACTCGTATTGGCGTTGATCGACGAGATCAACAAAACCAACATAGAGTCCTAAGTTAACAGACCTAGATAGAAGTGTAGAATCGAGTGCTAGTTGTTTCGTTTGGTGATTTAGCAAGTGAACATTTGATCAAAATCGGGGATTCAGAATTCTTGCTGGGGATTGGTAATTGGGTTCCAAATTATCAAATTTTAGGTGTTTTTAGAGGATGGGAATCAATATTCAGGTGCTGCCCAAGGATTGGAATTTAAATTTAGGTGTCAATCCCAAAAAGGAGAGTCAGAATTTAGGTATAGACCTCGAAAGCACGAAATCAGAATTTAGGTACTGATCCCTGAATGAGAATTGAAATTTAGGTATCAATCTGAAAAGGAGAATTAGAATTTAGGTATCGACCTCAAAAGATAGGAATCAAAATTTAGGCACTAATCTCGAAATGAGAATTGAAATTTAAGTATTAATCCTAGAAAGAGAGTCGAAATTTTGGTATCGACCTCAAAAGATATGAATCAGTATTTTGGTACTGAGCCCGAAATGAGAATTGAAATATAGGTATCAATCTTGAAAGGAGAATCAGAATTTAGGTACCGACCTTGAAAGATATGAATCAGAATTCAGGTATTGATCCCAAAATGAATATTGAAATTTTGGTATCAATCCTAGAGAGAGAGAGAGAGTCAGAATTTAGGTACCAACCTCAAAAGATAGGAATCAGAGTTTTGGTACGGATCCCAAAATGAGAATTGAAATTTAGGTATCAATGTCAAAGAGAGAATCAAAATTTAGGTAACGACCTCGAAAGATAGGAATCAAATTTTAGATGCTGATCCCGAAATGAGAATTGAAATTTAGGTATCAATTCTGAAAGGAGATTTAAAATTTAGGTACCGACCTTAAGAGATAGGAATCAGAATTTAGGTACTGATCCGGAAATGAGAATTAAAATTTAGGTATCAGTCTCGGAAGGAGAATTAGAACTTAGGTAACGACCTTGAAAGATTAGAATCAAAATTTAGGTAGTGATGTTGAAATGAGAATTGAAATTTAGGTATCAATTCTAGAAAGAGAGTTGGAATTTATGGTACCAACATCAAATAACAGAAATCAAAATTTAGGTACTGATCCCAAAATGAGAATTGAAATTTAGGTATCAATCTCGAAAGGAGAATCAAAATTTAGGTACCGATCTCGAAAGATAGGAATCAGAATTTATGTACTGATCCCAAAATGAGAATTGAAATTTTGGTATCAATCTCGAAAGGAAAATCATAATTTAGGTACTGACCTCGAAAGATAGGAATCATAATTTAGGTGCTGATCCTGAAATTAGAATTGAAATTAGGCATCAATCTAAAAAGGAGAATCAGAATTTAGGTACCGACCTCAAAAGATAGGAATCAAAATTTAGGTATTTATCCTAAAATGAGAATTGAAATTTAGGTATCAATCCCAAAAAGAGAGACCAAATTTAGGAACTAAGCTTGAAAGAATGGAATCAAAATTTAAGTGCTGACCCTGAGATGGGAATTGAAATTTAGGCGTCAATCCCAAAAAGGAGTTTTAGAATTTAGGTATCGACCTCGAAAGCAAGAAATCAAAATTTAGGTACTTATCATTAAATGGGAATTGAAATTTATGTATCAATCTCAAAATGAGAATCAGAATTTAGATACCGACCTCAAAAGATAGGAATCATAATTTAGGTATTGATCCCAAAATGAAATATGAAATTTAAGTATTAATCCCAGAAAGAAAGTCAAAATTTTGGTACCGACCTCAAAAAATAGGAACCAGAATTTTGGTACTGAGCCCGAAATTAGAATTGAAATTTAGGTATCAATCTCGAAAGGAGCATCATAATTTAGTTACCGACCTCGAAAGATAGCAATCAAAATTTAGGTACTAATCCTAAAATGATAATTGAAATTTAGGTATCAATACTAGAAAGAGAGTCAGAATTAAGGTACCAATCTCAAATGGTAGAAATCAGAATTTTGGTACTGATCCCGAAATAAGAATTGAAATTTAGGTAGCAATCTCGAAAGAAGAATCAAAATTTAGGTATCAACCTCGAAAGTTAGGAATCAAAATTTAGGTACTGATCCTAAAATAAAAATTGAAATTTTGGTATCAATCCCAGAAAGAGAGTTAAAATTTAGATAGAGACCTCAAAAGATAGGAATCAAAATTTAGGCGCTGATCCCAAAATGAGAATTGAAATTTAGGTGTCAATCTCGAAAGGAGAATAAAAATTTAGGTACCGACCTCGAAAGATATGAATCAAAATTTAGGTACAAATCTCGAAACGAGAATTGAAATTTAGGTATCAATCTTGAAAGGAGAATTAGAATTTAGGTACCGACCTAGAAAGATTGGAATCAGAATTTAGGTACCGACCTCAAAAGATAGGAATACAAATTTAGGCACTGATCCCGAAATGAGAATTGAAATTTAGGTATCAATCTCGAAATGAGAATCAAAATTTAAGTACCGACGAAAAAGATAGGAATCATAATTTAGGTACAGATCCTAAAATGAGAATTAAAATTTAGGCATCAATCTTAAAAGGAGAATCGGAATTTAGGTACCGACCTTAAAAGATAGGAATCAGAATTTAGGTACTGATCTCGAAATGAGAATTGAAATTTAGGTATCAATCTCAAAAAGAGAGTTAAAATTTAGGTACCAACATTGAAGGATGGAATGAGAATTTAGGTACTAATCCCGAGATGGGAATTGAAATTTAAGTATCTATCGTTAAAGAGAGAGTTGGAATTTAACTACCGACCACAAAAGATATGAATCAGAATTTAGGTACAGATCCCGAAAGCAACATAAAAGCAGTTTAGAGAATTTGTGGTGTTGGATCCATAGATATGTGACATGTGGTAGGGTTGATGTTGGTGAGGAAAGATTTGTGAAACTTTTTGAGATTTTGTGCAGAATGTGAAATTCTACGGGGGTGTGAAGAAAATTAGTGCAGACAAGGATAGTCGTGCTGCTCGAGCAAAGTGTAAAAGACCTCGAAATCGAGAGAAACAACTAAATAGATTTATTTTATTTTCTTGTTGTTTTTATCACATTTAATTATTAAAATATATTTCCAAAATTCAATTTTTTTTTGGTTAATTTTTTTAGAAGACTATTTTATTTGAACTTTTATTATTATCAAATTTTTTTTATTCTTCCTTTATTGTAACTCAAACAAAAGGGTAATTCGACAGACATATATCATTTCATTTAATGCATGGGTTTGGGGTTCTTAATCAATCGCACAAAAGGGCAATTTGACAGACATACTGAATTCTAAAAGAAATTTCATTTATCTGCTTCAAATAGCTGTTATAGACTGAACATAGGCTGAAGCATCAAAAGTTACATTATATTGAACGCATCAAAAGTACATCCGAAAATGTCTTTGTGCTGAACACATATCATAAATTGAACATATCTGATACATATATCATCATATGTGCTGCGCCATAACAAGGTACCAGAAGGTGTCCCCTGACTGTCCATCCTCGGCGGGGTGTGTTTGATTCCGAAACTGCTTATATGCAAGAGTATAACATTAATTGTGATTATATTTTTCACTTATATTTCCTTATTTTACAATAAAACCAAAAACTTGATCTTGAAGAAAAATAAGAATTTAACTTTTAATTTATATATATTGAGATACTCGGCAACTATACATATAGTTATCAAGTAATATAGGACTTTTTTATTAAGATTTGAATATCGAAACCATGGAGAAGATATGCAATATGCACTTTTTTGAAAACTTTCTACTTTTAAAAAGACAAATATTTAAACTAAAGACGTTTTTGCAGGAAAGAAAGTTTAAATATTTTTGGTAATTTTAATACTTTGACAAAAATAGAACAAACTTAAAAAGATAACTTGAGTTTTTGTAGATGAAAAACATTAAATATAAAATTATCTTTCTCCTTATCTTGAATCAGTAATAAGTATAGGAATTCTGTTGTGAACGTATGCATATTGTGTTGTGTGAAATATGAGCAATAATATTCTTTACCCTTACTAGAGATGTTATAAAGAACATTGGCTAATTTAAAATTTAAATAGCTTTGAAGACTGGCTAGACAGGGAAGATACTAGCTCTCACTCTAGAGTTCCCTTGATTCTCTCCACCTGGGGGCTAACATCTTGTATCAGAACCTAAAACAATAAACCGAGTTGGGGGCTTTAACCTGTCACTTTAAAGTCCTCTAACTCTGCACCCTTCAATGAATATTTCTCTATTTATTTGCACTCGATCATATAAACTACATTCTCATTCATACAACCTGATTTGATTCTTTTCAATTATTGATTGAGACAATACCAGTCCAGTTCTTACATGTTCTCACAATAAATTTTAACATCTGAATTGACCAAATCAAGTAGTAAATGAAGTACATGAATTTAAATCATCACAACTTCTTCCAACATTAAAGATCAATACTCTCTAAAACTTNTAGACCAACACCCAGGGTCAACCCTAAGGTCAAGCAATCCTATGGGAACTCTCCTTGAGATCCTCCATACTGGCCCCACCTACTAAGTGCTAGAGGTTAGGACCAATATGTAGAACTTCAAGTCGAGCAAGAAGGAGTTTACAATTTCTAATGGTGAGGGTTCCTTTTCTAGTTTTCTAAGAATAGTCGATAGGAAAGTCCTATGGCTAGGCCTTAGGAAACTAAAGAGGAAAAACTAAACCTCAACTAAAAGTGAGGTCAACAATCGGTAATGTGTCCATGTCCCTCTTGGACCAAATTACCTTTCTTTTGTTGGCATACTTTACCTATTTCTGTCTTGAGAAAGTACGGCCAACTCTTTTGGACTTCAGGACTATCTGTTCAATCACCTTTGAGCAGGGAGGTTCAGGAGGCCATTAAAGACTTTTTAATCTTTATGTGGGGTCGGACCCCCAATAGGTGTGTTGGTAGACCAGTTCCACCCGGGCATTGAGCGTTGTTAAGTTGGTCCCGCACTGGGTCCTGAACTTCATTTTTTTTCCTTTTCGAGTTTGATTTGATATTTTTATAAATTAAATTGGATTGTGTCATGTTGCACGTGCTCTTTAATCTTCCTTATATTAATTACATTTTTTACTTTCAAATTATTTTTACTAAATCTTAAAATCTCCACAAATTAAATAAGGACTTACCCAGTCTACAGATCAACCTTTGTTAATTTTTAGTGCTCGCACTAAGATTACGAGGTATTGGCCGAATAGCTAACCCCAAAGCTTTCTTTTTTGAAGCTGCTGCAATGGTGTTTCCAACACTCACTTTCTCTTGAAATCTGTCGACAAGCTGCGATGCCCACAATGTCGCTCCCATCATCAAGTTTGGAGTCAGATTTGAAGATCTCGAAGTCATCCTTGAGAAAGTCCCGTTCATCATAATGAAGGTCACCATTTCAGAGGTTCAAGAACCATCTGCTGAGTTTAACCTGAACTTCCCTCAGGACTTCCCTTCTTACAAGAAGTTTAAGACTACTGCCACCACGACACCTATCAAGCCTACTATTCTCACTTCTATTAAGGGAAAATAAATCATGATCGTTGAAGGCCTGACTAAGAAATTGGTTGTCCTACCGTCAGAGTTGCAAATAGGATCAAGTTTAAGGACTGCACCGTTAACACAAAATCAAAGGAGAAAACACAGCCGGAAGGTTTGGAGGGCTACAAAAGCCTAGATTTCCAAGAAAGTGCTTGTTGATGATGCTCCTCATCAGGAGGAATCGAGAATAGTGGAGACATATCCACTTCTGCAAGGGAGTAGGTTCCATCCCTTAATAGATACCAATGAGTACGAAAGTATCCAAAAGATCACCGCTACTTCACCGAAACTTCATGGACATGGTGGAGAGAGGAAGAAACCTGCCTGCCCCCATCATTCGAGTCAGTTCAGTTTTCCAAAAACTAGACGCCAAAGAAAGATATTCAGTTGGCGAGTTACTCAAACGAGTGGTATGTGCAGTATCCCCTCACATAAAGAATGAAATTTTAAAGGACGTTAAATCTTCCAAACACTTAAAGAGATCAATTGAAGCTTCACCTGCTCGCATTCCCGTCTGGTTCCGCTTGGGGAGAAGAGTTGAAACTGATCCCTGATAACTGCTTATATGCAACAGTATAATAATAATTCTGATTATATTTTTCACTTATATTTCCTTATTTTGCAAAAAAATAAAAAACTTGATTCTGAAGAAAAATAAGAATTTAACTTTTAATTTATATTGGGATACTACGTAAGTATGCGTATCGTTATCAAGTAATATAAGCCTTTTGATTAAGACCTGAATATCGAACCCACAAGGAAGATATGCAATATGCACTTTTTAAAAAACTTTCTATTTTTAAAAAAGATAATTATTTAAACTAAAGACGTTTTCACAGTAAATAAAGTTTAAATATTTTTGGTAATTTTAATATTTTGACAAAAACAATACAAACTTAAAAAGATTTTTTTGTAGAAGAAAAGTACTAAATATGAAAATATTTTTCTCTTTATCATGAATCAATAATAAGTATAGGAATTCTGTTGTGGAAGTATGCATATTGTGTTGTGCCAAATAGGAGCAATGTATTCTTTACTCTTACTAGAGATGCTATAAAGAAAATTGGTTAATTTAAAGTTTGAATATATCTGAAGACCGACTAGGCAGGGAAGATACTAGCTCTCACTCTAGAGTTTCCTTTATTCCCTCTACCTGGGTGTTAACATCTCGTATCAGAGCCTAAAATAATAAACTAATTTAGGGGGCTTTAACCTGCCTCTTTAAAGTCCTCTAACTCTACACCATTCAATGAATATTTCCCTATTTATTTGCACTCAATCATATGAACTACATTCTTATTCATACAACCTAATGTGATTCTTTCCAACTGTTGACTAAGACTACCAACCCAATTCTTACATGTTCTCACAATAAATTTTAACATCTATATTGGCCAAATCAAGAAGTAAATGAAGTACATGGATTTGAATCATCACAAGTTCTTCCAACATTAAAGATCAATACTCTCTAAAACTTCCATCCAACACTTAATTACTTATCATTTTAAGAAGAAAGATAAAGAAAATAACTCAGAATCCATGGAGAAAACAAAACCACACTTTAGTTTAAAAGTAGAAATAATTGTCAAACCAACAACAATTCTAAATTAAAACTAAAAGTAGTCTAAAACAAATGATAAAAACTTATCTCAAGTTCTGCACCAAACTCTTGAAGTTTCTTTGAATCTCTTCTCTTTTACAATACTCTTAATGTAAAACTAAAATAAAAAAAATAAATAAATATGTGGTGCCTGAAAATCTCTCCAACTAACTCCACAATTTTTGAACTTTCAAAATTTTCCAGTACTTTCAGGACCTCTTTCAAAGTCCCAATCTTCTTTCTTTTATAATTCTCCAAAATGTGCCTTGGTATCTTTTCAAAAAGTGTCTTCATTTGATGTATTTCCCAAATAGATGCATCCTTTAGCAATAATTTTTGTTCCATGGTGGTTGTAACCATCTATTAAGCCAATAGGTGCCTCAAAAAGCTCTTCAAAATTGGCAAAAACCAAATTTACTCGTCCAATAACTGCCACTAGGCTTAAGCGCGGGGCCGCTGGCGCTTATGTGTGGCCTTCTCTATTTACCCGGCACTTAGGCGCCAAAACTCTTTTGCACATTTTTCACCTATTTGCTCCAAATTTGATCCTTTTTCACTCCTTCAAGCATTTTTCACCATTTTACTTGTACATGAAAGAAAAACACAAAAATACCTTCCATGAAAGTACAATATTTCAAAAAATAGGTATAAAAATGTGTATAAAAACACTATATATTTTAGGCATATAAAAATCCCCCAAAGTTAAAATGTTACTTGTCCTCAAGTGACACTTCAATCTTTAAGTAAATGAGATCAACTTAAAGTCTTAAAATTTTTACTGTTAAGAAAGATGAAAATATAAGTTCCTAGCTAATTCATAAATGTTGTAAGTCTTCCAAATTTAGAATTTAGTTCTTTTATATTCTCTACTTAAAAATTTTTATTAAGAATAATTTTATCGACTGTACTATATCTATAAGCTTAAGATTTTCTCAAGTCTTATACTTTAAAAAGATCAAATGTAGAACCATTTTTTGATTAGGTACTAATCCTCAGGCTTCTCCTCCCTTTTATTTTTTTTCTTTTTCTTTTTTTTTTTCTTTTTCACTTCTTTTTTTCTTTTTCTATTTTTAGGCAAGGATTGTTATATCTGGATATGCCTTTAATAATTTTGAATTACACTTTTCCTTTCCTAAAGCAAAGTCATGATACAAAAATTTTACTTATAAATTTAATAATAGATTTGAAAATTATTTTTAATAAAAGAAATTTAAATATTAAAAATAAAAGTCTAAATTTCTAAAATTTTCAAAAATACAATGCTTCTTACTTAAGATAGTTACTTATACTAATCATTTTCTACCCTAGAAACTTTTAACTTAAACTTTTTCTTCATTACTCAAAATTTCAACTAAATTCTCTTACTCATTTCTAAAATCAAATTTTATCTAATATAACTTCATATACATGATCAATTTTTCTTTTCAAATCAAATTCACTAGTAGTTCATTTCATTACTTAAAATTTTAACTAAATTTTCTTACTCATTTCTAAAATCAAATTTTACTTCCCTAATTTAAAATTTTAATTAAATTTTCTTACTCATTTCTAAAATCAAATTTTAAGATTTTTGTTTTCAAATCAAATTCACTTGAAGTTCATTTTAGAACAAATAAAATTAAAGTTCTGAAAATATTTTTCATTTCCCCTCAAACTTAAATTTTTATCAGATTAAACAGTTTAGCATCAAATATATATAAGCATGAATGAAAATAAGAATAACATGCTTACACGAGTTTTNCTAAAACAAAAGATAAAAACTTATCTTAAATCCTCCACCAAACTCTTGAAGTTCATTTGAATCTCTTCTCTATTACAACACTTTCAATATAAAACTAAAATAAAAAAATAAATATGGGGTGCATGAAAATCTCCCCAACTTACTCCCTAATTTTAGAACATTCAAAACCTTCCCACTACTTTCAGGACCCCTTTCAAAGTTTCAATCTTCCTTCTTTTATAATTCTCCAAAATGTGCCTTGGTTTCTCTTCGAAATTTGTCTTGATTCGATGTATTTCCCCAAGAGATGCATCCTTTCGCAATAATTTTGGTCCATGGTGGTTGTAACCACATATTAAGCCAATAAGTGCCTCAAAAACCTCTTCAAAATTTGAAAAAAAAAACGAATTTACTCATCCAATAACTACCATTGGAGCTTAAGTGAGGGGCCTCTAGTGCTTAAGTGCGACTTTTGGTGTTTAACCGGCGCTTAAGCGCCGGATCTGACACTTCAGCGCCAAAACACTTTTGCACATTTTTCACCTATTTACTATAAATTTCATCCATTTTCACTCCTTTAAGCATTTTTCACCTTTTTATCTATACCTAAAAGAAAAACACAAAAATACCTTCCATTAAAGCGCAATATCTCAAAAATAGGTATAAAAATGTGTCTGACTATATATTTTAAGCGTATCAGCGTTCCTGATCGAGCCCACCCATTAAGCCATGCTCCAGGATAAGAGTTCCCTTTACTTGTACTTAGAGCTGCAACCCTCTCATAGCTCATAAGGTTATAGTTCTTCTAACTTTGGATCTGAACGGAATCCATATAGCATTTTATTATTATCCATCCTTCTAAAAGTTACATACACCCTACGGTGTCGTACCCCCGGAATGTAGTGCTTGGCCAGGTCTACTCCATTTCCCTTGAGAATCAGTACTGAACCCACCGGTAGCAAAATCTCCATGGATAACCTCTGAACTCCTCAGGGCAAATGACATCTATTTCTTTCTCGAACAGGATATTGCTTTTGCTCATGAAGGAGACTATGCAAAAAGGTCTCACAAAATCATGATAGACAATATGTGGGGGAATGCAATCACCTTCATCATAGATATTGATGATGCAGCTATCAGGAATGCAATTGGCTGGAAGTATGCTCTATCAAACCATCCTCTTGACCATCCACTTTATTATAGGAGGTAACAGATCCACCTCATTATGTCTTAAAATCCTTGGGGATTTTCTTGTCTATCCTTGGTAGTGTGATAACATCAACCACATTGGATGGTGATTCCGCCTTTTCCATACAACCATTTTCATTGTTTAGAAGAGGTCCTTTCCATTGGAAGACCATCTCGACCCCTGTCTCTTAGGTCGAATATGCAGTCGAGAATGCTCCTTTCTTCACTTTTAAAGAAGACTCTGGTGTACAACTCCTGGAGTCCCAGTATATTGACAAATCTCCCTTGAACTTCTTCATAAAATTTAAAATTCCTTTTCTTTACTTTACTCATTTTGTCTAATTCTTCCATGGTAACCATTGACGGCTGTTGAGGGCGCTCCCTCATTTCAATATCAGCAGGAATCCATGCTTGTGCTGTCTCTTTATCCAGCGGAATATATGATTCCCCTATTGAGTGATCGGTGATCTAAAATCTGCTATCGGTGGACGTATACTCATTTAGAGTGCTACAACGCTCTAGGTGAAGGACGTTGCAATTTGGGCATTCCCCAAATGCCCCTGTAGCTGGTATCTGTGTGGAAATCTCGGCGCTGCACATTGGGCAACCCATGCAAAGATCATCTGAAACTTCTAGTATCATTGGCTCTATAGTGAACTCGAACTCATCCTATATGGCAGGCAAGCTGGAAGAAGTCTCTCTCATGCATGAATCAAAGATTTTCCCCTAAAAAATCGGGATAAGCAAGTTTTCTGCCTTTTTTTGGCATCTTCTTTCTTCATGTAGAAATGCTCTGTGTTTTTGACGATTGGCATTTCTACTTTGAGTCCTTCGTAATAGTGCATCTGGCAGTCTCTCCTCATCAGCAGTGACTAGACCTCCGGTCGGTGCAATTATCATAGATGGCAGACGACTAGTCCCCTCCATCAGATCTTACTGCATTATCACTTTCTTTCCCTTCAGTGAAGAATCCTTCTTGGTTCTGATCTTTAACAGCCATGGTAACCCCTCTTTTTCTTGACTGCTGACCACATCCATCAAGAAAACCTCATAGTCTACATCGATTTAACTGAAGTCCACGTCAAAGTCTATGATGCCACCCTGCGGTGCCCTTTCCTTGTTAAGTGTGAGATTCTAGCCATCCTTGAAGACAAAAATTTGCTTCTGTCCCACATTTTTTCTCTAGACGATAGAAAAAACATCAGTGCGCTGAAATTTATTAGGAACAAGAACAAAAAAAATCATTTATTAGAGAAAATTTTATTTTAATGGGTGAGAAGATCGTTTATATATATAACCTTAGAGCAATTAAAATTTCAAAATTTTAATTCAAGCAATGTCAAGTTGCATAGTATGTTTTTAAGTATCATCCGTTGATCGCCAAAATGGGTCTGTTGCTTTAAAAATCCACCAGCTGGTAGGCTCCTCTTGCATAGACCTTTTCTACGACAAATATTCCCTCCCAAGTTAGCTCAAATTTTCTACCTATCTTGTGGCAGGCAAGAATAGGCCTTTTGAGAATGAGAACGAGATCACCAACTTTGAATGTCCTTGGGCAGACCAATTTGTCATGAGCTTGTACCATCCTCGCTTGGTAAAGCTCCAAATGATGTTGTGCTTCTAGTCACTTTCCTTTGAGACTTTTTAATTCTTCAAGTCTGAGTTTTGCACTTTCTGCTGTTGTAAGTTGATTGGCAACAACGACTCTGAGAGATGCCATCTGGACTTCTAATGGTAGTACGACCTCATACCCATACATAAGTATGTAGGGTGCACATTGAGTGAGAGTCCTGCATGTTGTCTGATAGGCCCACAAGGCTTCTAACAGTTTGTTATACCAATCTCTTTTATTTTAATCCAGTGTCTTCTTTAAAATCTGTACCAATATTTTGTTGAAAAACTTGGCCAAGTCATTTGCCCTGGGATAGTAAATCGTAAATTATCTTCAGTCTAACTTGTGCAGCTTACGAAATTGTTGATTTTTGTACTTTTGAAGGCTGTCCCATTATCAAAAATTATTCTGTATGAAACTCCAAAACTATAGACAACTTGACTTTTGAAAAATTGAAGGACTTGCTATGTTGTAACCTCTCGTAATGACATTGCCTTTGCCCATTTGGAAAAGTGATCTGTAGTAGCAAGTATAAATCTGTGTCCTTTAGAGGATGGAGGGTCTATCAAAATAATTATATTCGTGCCCCAACACTCAAATGGCCACGAGGCGATGGTTGGGTGTAACACACTTAGAGGTTGGTGTAAGAATACTCCATGCACTTGGCACTGGTGACATCTTCTGGTTCTCTCCATGCAATCCGATATCATTGCCATCTAATAATATTTGAGTTTCTTGATCTTTATTTTCATATTTGGTCCTGACTGGTGAGCACCACACAATCCAGCATGTACTTCTTTGACAATATTCTGTGCTTCTGCTTTTCTTAGACATTGCAGCTACATCTGATCAAACGATCTTCTATAGAGGACATCACCCACTAAAGCATACGATATAGCCCTTCTTGTGATGTGGTGCGCTGCTGACTTGTCTTCTGGCAATTTTCTAGCATACAAATATTCTATTAATGACTTATGCCAATCTTCATTGATATCAGCAACCACAATCATTGTTTCTTCTTCTTTTTCAAGCTTGTGTAGATTTTTTAAGTCAATTCAAGACTAAACCTATCTTCCTTGTACTTAATGTCAATGAAATCCTCTGGGGACATGCCAATTCTTTTGCAAGTTTTGCTAAAGCATCAGCATGGGCATTATCTCCCCAAGGAATCCGGTAGAAATTTACATTGGGGATTTGTTCTAGTAGCTTCATGATGTACCAGTGGTATTCTGCTAACCTTGGTTTCAAAATCTTGTACAGTCCGACGACTGGTTGAATGACGAGTTGAGAATAACCATAGATGGCAATTAATGTTATATCCATCGAGATTGTCAATCCCAACCCAGTAATTAAGGCTTCATATTCTAATTCATTGTTGGTACTTGGCTCTATTAGGTGACAGGAGAATATCAGCATGTCCTTTTCTTGCGTGATGAAGATCAAATCAATTCCTGCTTTACCTGGTATAACTGTTCCTGATCCTTTGTCTATTCTGGCTAACAAAGCTCCATCAAAGTACATCTCTCAGCATTTTGCATTGGATAATTCCAATTGTAACACCTATTCATCTGGTAGTTTGTCATTAAGAGGGGACCCAGCTGGAAGTGGGTGTGTAGCGAGAAAATCTGCCAAAATCTTTTTCTTGATAGCATAAAGGAGAATAAAAGTTATATCAAATTACAGCAAAATCATCAACCATCTTGTTAGGCGTTCAGAGAGTGTTGGTTGGGTCAATACATATTGCAACAGATTAACTTTTGAAATTAGAGTTACCTTATAGGAAAACATGTAATGTTCGAGCCTCTCGACAGTAAAGATTAAAGCTAGACAATGCTTCTCAATAGGCGGAAACCTTATTTCCGTCGGTATTAGACTGTGAGTGAAGTAGTAGAGTGTGTTTTCTTTACCCTTGTCATTGACTTGGGCTAAGAGGGCTCCAAGAGAGTCATTTAAAGCTGCGGTATGAAGTATTAAAGGTTTTCTCGGGATAGGGGCTGCCAAAATAGGAGGTGTCATTGAATATTGTTTAACATTCTCAAAAGTCCGTCAGCATTTCTCTTCCCAAACAAATTTGGCGTCCTTCTTAACTAATGTCGAGAAGGGCTGACACCTACCTGAAATATTAGAAATAAAGCGTCTCAGATATTCCAAATTTTGTTGGAAGGAACATAGTTGCTTCAAGGTTTTGGGAGGAAGCATTTCAAAGATAGCTTTAATCATATCCGGGTCGATCTCAATTCCCCGATAACGGACAAAGAATCCTAGAAATTTCCCAAAGGTAACGCCAAAGGTGCACTTTAAGGGATTTATTTTATGACATATTTTCGTAATCGTTCGAACACGATCCTTAAATTGTACAAATGGTCTATTTTTTGTTTACCCTTGATGAACAAATCATCCATGTAGCATTCCTCTTGGTTGTGAATGAGATCATAAAAAATCTTTGTCATAGCTCATTAGTATGTTGCTACAACGTTCTTCAACCCAAACAGCATCACTATGTAGCAAAAAATCCCAATAGGTGTTATGAAGGCTGTAAGTCCTGCATCTTCTGGAGCCATCTTAATTTGGTTTTACCCTTATGATCCATCCATAGAGGAGAAAATCTCATATGTAGAAGCAATATCCACCATCATTTCTGGTATTGGCAATGGAAATTCAACCTTTGGAAATGCTTTGTTCAAATCCCTAAAGTCGACACATACACAAATTTGTCCATTTTTGTTCTTAATTAGTACAATGTTAGCTAACCACGTGAGATTTTGCTCTTGTCTCAAAAAGTTAGCGTCTATTAACTTTTTCACCTCAACAATGACTTGGTGCTCTATTTTGAGGTGCATTATTCTTGGAGCTTATTTAGCTAGGGTCATATCTTTATTAACCCCGAGTTTGTGAACTGCAGCTTCTGCTGACAGTCCTGGAATTTTGTCATAACTCCATGCAATGCAATCTTTAAATTCTGACATCAACTTGACCAATGCTAAAGATTCTTCATTGTTGAGTAGAGAACTTATAAATGTAGGTCGGGGCTGGTCTTCCGTCTCAAGGTTAATTTCCTTCAATTCATGAACAATTAACTTGATTTCTTCTTCAAGTTTTGGTGGAGCATTTTCTATTAGCTAATCAGTAGAGTCATCCTCCACTTTGAGGAAATCCTTTTTCGATTCACTAATAACAATCATGCAAAATTTTGAGTCATCAACTGGTCCGACTGTACCAAATTCGAGACCCTATTCTGAGTTTGGAGTTCAACTTTTAACATCGCATAATTTTTCAGAAAGATATAATTTATCTTTTGGCATTCTTTTTGGCAAATGTCCTTATTGAATTAACTTTTTTACATAAGGTGAAAAGTAACCAAAAGGTAATTCCATTAAATCATTAGAATCCTCATTTAAATTTACATGATTTTTAAGATAAGCAAAAGTAGAAGAACGATAAAATTTGATCAGCTCTGAACCAGTGCTACGGACCTCCTTGACCTCTAAACTTTCAACCTTTTGAGGGTGAATCGGAGTAAGGGTAATGGTGTTCACATAGTGGTTTATCCGATCATACGATCTCTCATATTCGTTTTTCTCCACATCTTCTAAGGATATCTCGTACTGTGATTTCTTCTTTTAGCATCATTATTTCATCTTCAGAACTTTCTTCTTCATTAATTTTGATGGTCGACTCAGTTCATTCAACAATCAAGTTGGTTCTTCCCCATCCACATCCCCGACCTCGACCTCGGATACGCCAACTAAAAGAACCCCCACTGACTCGTTGCATCATTGAATGACTTCCTCTTTTTTATTCTTTTGAATCTTCTACTTTGTTTGTCACAACTTCACAAGAGAAGACGAGCTTCTTTAGAGGCCCATAACAAGCAGCATCTTCATGAATACCAACTTCATGAACTGAAAATGGTTGTAAATGTACCTTGATGCAATGTTCTTGTCCTTCCTTATAATACTTAATGCACTGGTGTAGAGATGAAAGAATCATGAATCCATGGTCCAGTAGAGCATTAAAAGAGGTTTCAGAGTTGATAATATGGAATTTAGCAGTTGTTACTTGTTCTCCAACTTTCTTAAGTAATGTAATTGATCCAAGGGCTCTCTCTCCCTTTTGGTTGAATCCTCTTAGCATCATTTTATCGGTCGTAAGCTCTTGAGCTTCAATATCCAAATAGGCCAATTTTCGTAGGCTCATCAAGTTGAGGGATTCTTGATACGCTTAAAATATATAGTGCTTTTAAACAAATTTTATACTTATTATTGAGATATTGCACTTTAATGGAAGGTATTTTTGTGTTTTTCATTCAGGTACAAATAAAAAGGTGAAAAATACTTAAAGGAGTGAAAAAAGATCAAATTTGGAGCAAATAGGTGAAAAATGTGTAAAAGTGTTTTGGCGCCTAAGCGCCACATCCGGGGCTTACGTGCCGGTTAAATAGAGAAGGCTGCACTTCAGAGGCCCCACGCATAAGTGTCAGTGATAGTTACATGATCAGTAAATTAGGTTCTTGCGAATTTTGATGTGGTTTATGAGACACCTATTGGCTTAATAAGTGGTTACAACCACCATGGCCAAAAATTATTGCAAAAGGATGCATCTCTTGAGGAAATACATCAAATCAAGACACATTTTGAAGATATACCAAGGCACCTTTTAGAGAATTATAAAAGAAGGAAGATTGAGACTCTGAAAGGGGTCCTCAAAGTATTGGGAAAGTTTTGAAAGTTCTAAAATTGGGGAGTTAGTTGGAGAGATTTTCAGGAAACACATATTTATTATTTTTATTTTAGTTTTATATTGAGTGTGTTGTAAAAGAGAAGTGATTCAAAGGAACTTAAAGTGTTTGGTTGAGGACTTGAGATAAGTTTTTATCTTTCCTTTTAGACTACTTTTAGTTTTAATTGAGACTTGTTGTTGGTTTGACAATGATTTCTGCTTTTAAAATAAAGCGTGGTTTTGTTTTCTCCATGGATTCTGAGTAGTTTTCTTTATCTTTCTTCTTAAAATAATAAGTAATTAAGTGTTGGATGGACGTTGTGGAGAGTATTGATCTTTAATGTTGGAAGAATTTGTGATGATTTAAATCCATGTACTTCATTTACTTCTTGATTTGATCAATCCAGATGTTAAAATTTGTTGTGAGAACATGTAAGTCAGACTTGTATTGTCTCAGTCAACAATTGGAAAGAATCACATGAGGTTGTATGAATGAGAATGTAATGAGCCGACATTGTCATTGTCAACAATTGGAAAGAAGCACATGAGGTTATATGAATGAGAATGTAGTTCATAGACTGATATTGTCTCAGTCAACAATTGGAAAGAATCACATGAGGTTGTATGAGTGAGAATGTAATAGGTCTCAGTCAATAATTGGAAAGAATCACATGAGATTGTATGAATGAGAATGTAATTCAGTATTGTCTCAATCAACAATTGGAAAGAATCACATGAGGTTGTATGAATGAGAATGTAATTTATTCTCAGTCAACAATTGGAAAGAATCACATGAGGTTGTATGAATGGGAATGTAGTTCATATGATTATTCAACATTTGGAAAGAATCACATGAGGTTGTATGAATGAGAATGTAGTTCATATGATACTGGTATTGTCTCAGTCAACAACTGGAAAGAATCACATGAGGTTGTATGAATGAGAATGTACTTCATATGATTTAGTGCAAATAAGTCTCAGTCAATAATTGGAAAGAATCACATGAGATTGTATGAATGAGAATGTAATTCAGTATTGTCTCAATCAACAATTGGAAAGAATCACATGAGGTTGTATGAATGAGAATGTAATTTATTCCAAATGTTAAAATTTGTTGTGAGAACATGTAAGAACCGGGCTGGTATTGTCTCAGTCAACAAATTAGAAAGAATTACATGAGGTTGTATGAATTAGATTGTAGTTCATATGATTGAGGGCAAATAAATAGGGAAATATTCATTGAAGGGTGTAGAGTTAGAGAACTTTAAAGTGATAGGTTAAAGCCCCCAACTCAGTTTATTATTTTAGGTTCTGATACGAGATGTTAGCCCCCAGGTGGAGGGAATCGAGGGAACTCTAGAGTGAGAGCTAGTATCTTCCCTGCCTAGCCGGTCTTCTGAACTATTCAAACTTTAAATTAGCCAATGTTCTTTATAGCATCTCTAGTAAGGGTAAATAATATTACTGCTCCTATTTGACACAACGCAGTATGCATACTTCCATAATAGAATTCATATACTGATTACTGATTCATGATAAGGAGAAATAATTTTTATATTTAGTGCTTTTCTTCTGCAAAAACTCATGTTATCTTTTTAAGTTTGTTTTCTTTTTGTCAAAATATTAAAACTACCAAAAATATTTAAACTTTCTTTACTGCAAAAACATCTTTAGTTTAAATAATTATCTTTTTAAAAAATAGAAAGGTTTTCAAAAAGTTCATATTGCATATCTTCCCTATGGGTTCGATATTCAGGTCTTAATCAAAAAGTCCTATATAACTTGATAACGATACATATACTTAAATAGTATCCCAATATATATAAATTAAAAGTTAAATTTTTATTTTTTCTTCAAGATCAAGTTCTTGGTTTTGTTGCGAAATAAGAAAATATAAGTGAAAAATATAATTAGAATTATTATTATACTGTTGCATATAAGAAGTTTTGGGATCAAGTTTTTGGTGCCGTCACCAGGGAAGTGAAGTGAAAATTATAAAGAATATATTGATTTAAAAGCAAATTTCTATTTTAGAAAGTCTTATTTAAACTTTAAGTTATTGTATTTTATTTTGTGTGTGTTTAATTTAATTTAATTTTATGTTAGTGTATGCGTAGTTCAGGTTCTGAAGTACTATTGCCCTACAATTCTAAATTATAGAGAACTCTTAGAAAAATCATAAAAACCAAAAAAAAATTAAAAATCTTGAAAAATCCAAATAAATTACAAAAATGGCAAACCAAAATGATCAAAATGCTGATATTGATCAAGAATTTAGACCTTTAAGAGATTATGCCAACCCTACTGTAGATGAACTTCATTGTAGTATTCAAAACCCGCTGTAGTGGCTAATTCATTTGAGGTTAAACCTGCTATTATCCAAATGGTATCAAACAATCAGTTTGGGGGATCACCAACTGAAGATCCAAATTTACATCTTTCCAATTTTCTAGAATTGTGCGCTACATTTAAATACAATGGTGTATCAGATGGTGCCATAAGACTTAGGCTATTTCCTTTCTCACCGAGGGATAAAGCTAAGATGTGGTTGAATTCATTAGCACCTGGATCTATCAAAACTTGGGGTGATTTAATACAAAAATTCCTTACTAAATATTTTTCACCATAAAAAACTGCGAAGCTTAGAAATGATATTACATCTTTTAATCAGTTTGAAGGAGAATCTATTTATGAAGCATGTGAAAGATTTAAACAACTCTTAAGAAAGTGTCCACACCATGTTATACCAGATTGTTTAATAATTCAAACTTTTAATAATAGATTAGTTGGATCTCTTAGATCAATTATCGATGCCGCTGCTGGTGATTCATTGATGTCAAAATCATTTCATGACGCTTATGCTTTAATTGAAGATTTGGCTGCCAATAATTTTCAATGGCCTTCTGAGAGGGTGAATCGTAAGAAAGTAGCCTATTTTCATGAATCTGATGAATTCACTATATTAGCAAGTCAAGTTGTTGCAATTTCAAAAAAGTTAGACAAATTTAAAATGAATTTTTCTCAACCAATTTCCATGATTGAAGAGAATTCATCAGGCCAAATGGTAGATTCTCAAGGATCCTTAAAAACTTTGAATGCCATAAATAATAAGCAAAATAACCCATATTCAAATTATTATAACCTAGGTTGGAAAAACCATTCCAACTTTAACTGAAATAACAATTCGGGTGGTAATAATCAGCAATGGGACAACAACAAAGTAAAACCATTGGGAAACTGGAACAACCAATGGAATAATAATTGTAGATATACTTATTCTCTAGGCTTCAACAGTAATACACAATTTAAGGAGAAGAAGTTGTCTATAGAAGAAGTGTTGTTACAAATGAGAAATCAATTACAAAGTAAAGGAGCTACAATTAGAAATACTGAGAATCAACTTAGGCAAATAATATATTCATTAAGTAATAGATCAAAAGAAACACTTCCTAGTAATACTGAATCAAATCCAAAAGACCAGAATAAAGATAAAGTAAAAACCGTTCAACTTAGAAGCGGAAGAGAGTTGGAAGGTAGGGTTCAAGAAGAAATTGAAGTAGAGAGAGAAGAAATTGAAGAATCAAAAGAGGATGCTCCAAAAGATTCTGAAAGACCTATTTCTCTGCCAAAAATTGATTTAGAAAAACCACCAACTACATTTCCTCAGAGACCACTTAAAATTGATTTAGAAAAACCACCACCTCCATTTCCTTAGAGAATTTGTCAACAAAAGTTGGATAAGCAATTTTCAAAATTTCTGGAAATATTTAAGAAGCTTATAATTAATATTCCCTTTGCTGAAGCCTTAGAAAAAATGCCAAGATATGTAAAGTTTATGAAGGATATTTTCAATAGGAAAAGGAAGTTTCCACTGTTGCACTTAGTGAGGAGTGCAGTGCTATAATTCAGAAAAAGCTTTCTGAAAAGCTTAAAGATCCTGATAGCTTTACAATTCCATGTGCGATAGGAGACAAATTTTATGGGAAAGCTTTATGTGATTTAGGTGCAAGCATTAACCTTATGCCATTATCAATATTCAAATAATTGGGATAACATTTTTAGTTACTTAAAAATTTAAGTTTGGGGGGAAGAAAATTTTCTTTTAAAAAGAAGTAAACTAAATTTTATTTGTCAACGGTTATCTATTTTTTAAAAATTAATTTAACATGACCTTGATATTAGGGTTTAACTTTAAATGACTATATTTATGTTTATAAATATTATGATAAATTTAGATAAAAGTTTTTAATAATGGAGGTCAATTCAAAAGTTAAAGATATTTGGTATGAAAAGATAAGACTATATTTTTCTAATTAAAGTAAAGGAAATTGTATTTTTGAAGTATTAAGAGTTTAAGAGTTTCATATAAGAAGAAAAGAATGAGAATTTATGAAAAATCATCAAAACTAATATGAATTTATAAAGTGAAGAAAGGTAAAAAGTTTTAACTTTAAGAGGAGGATAGTGAAGTTAAAAATTATTAAAGGTTATCCAGATATAGTAATCCTCACTTGAAAAAAAGAAAAGATTAGATTGAAAAGATTCTGAAAAGAAAAAAAAAGAAAAGAAAAAAAAGAAAAAAAATGTGAGGAGAAGCTTGAGGACATACCAAGTAAAAAATTAGCTTCACTTGAATCAACTAGAGGAAATTGTTTTATTACATTTTCTATACTTGTATTTGAGTATTAGTATCCTTAAGAGTAAAGTTTTCATGAATTTTTTTTCATATGGATATTCTAAGATACTTGATATAACAAATTACAGTTCTTCTTGAATTAAATAGAGATTCAAAAATCTTAGATTTGATTACTAATTATTCTTATACTTATAGTTTTAATCTAAGTTATTAAAAGTTTTTCTTAAATTATACTATTTTATTTAATAAACTAAAGTGTAGGAGTTTATAAGTTAATTTCTATCCTAGGTCATATTTTTATGTAGTAAAAGTGTCACTTGAGGACAAGTAACATTTAAGTTTGGGGGATTTTGATACACAAAAATAATGTGTTATTTTAGCTATATATTTGTCCGCACTATTTTTTGGTTGTAGACTTGCCCGTTGGAAGCTGTCGGTCGCCGGAATCGAAATCTCGTCTCCCGCTTCGGCATTTAATTTACATAGAAATATATATATATAAGTTTAGAAAAATATAAAATCAAACTGATCTCATATCTTTTAAAGTTCAAATGAAAAAGCACTACACCTCAAGCCATGTATCTATCCCGAAAGATAAATAGAAGACTTGAGGATGAGGCTCGATCAAATAAACTGAGAGATATGACATCTGTTTGGTCTACGAAAAATCATTTTATTTGCCGATAAGTTCTCCTATTTAATACAAGGAATTATATGGGATTTATATTAAACTGGGTTTGGAAAAGCTTCCTATAAGGGCAAGCCCCCATAGTTAATTACATCTTAGATAGCTGAAGTCACCTAAGAAAACTCTCGATAAAAATCATAGATCCTGAGGAGAACCTTGGTGACTTCGCAAGCTATCATATGGTTTGGCTTCAAATTAGAGGAGAAATTACTTAAGTGTTTCATCCAGCCAATTTTTTTTTTATTTATGACTAATATTCATGTGATACGATCACACAAACAACCTAAAAGATGTGAGGATTTAGGTCATGACGAATGACAACCTCAAAATCCTAAGACGAGTCAGGGCTTAGATTGTACAGCAAAGTTATACAAAGGCCTAAAGAAAAGTTGAGGATTTATGTTGCATAAGTAAACAACCTTAAATACCTATGACTTGTTATTTAATTCTAAGGAGCGGTTTAGCAGATGAAGAGATGTTGTGCTGTTGAAGATGGTCGTGTTGCCCGCAATGTTAGCTCCTAGCTCCTCACCATGACGAGTTTAAGTTTTCTAATGTTTCGGGTTATAATGTCAAATCAAATGTCCCTATGGTTACGGTTCTTTAAATATTATGAGAGATATTAAAGTTGATTAGAGTGACATCGGTTAGGATCCTATGGTTCCCTCGTTCCGACACCACTATTTTCTATCAGATTCACTTAGTCCAAATGAATTTAATAAACTCAACTTAGTGAGTTTTGTGCTTTCATTTATATCATGAGAATTCTCATTAGCAACCGTAGTTTACCTCCTCCGAGGGATTCCCGGTCATTCGATAGAGACGTCTTAATTTAGTTACAATTTTTTTTGTGATGTTTGTGATTAAATTTTAAGTTGTCTTATATTTTGAATTTTGTGGCAGTGAATTTTATCTTGTTTGATTTTAAATTTAGTTTTGGTTTTACGGCTATCCTAACAGATTTAGTTTTCATGCAGGGTGACATCGTTCTTTAGCATGCAAGCTCAAGACAAGAACTGCAAAAAGGTAAATGCATCAATTTAAAAGAATACCTGCCAATTCTTCTCACTCCTCCACGCGAAAGGTCAGTACTTGAAAGACATGTATATAATTTTGCTGGGAATTTAATTTCAGGAGTATATGAAGGTTTAGCTACCAAATCCCCAAGTTATGATTTTATTGAGTCTCAGAAGATCCTAGTGGAAGATTTTAGAACAAAAGTATGACAAGTCCAGTTTTCCCTTCAGAATGTCCAATAGATTTCAAAGTGCTCGGAGCATGACCCTAGATCACTTTGAAGATCTCTTGAAATGTTTTGAGTTCATTTTTGGACCTATGATATTTTTCCATTAATCATGTGAGGTTAAAGTGTGACTACCCCGTTGCTCAGTGAGACCTGATAATTTAATTATCCCTTTGATAGGGTACTCGATCAATCAATTGATGTTCCCTTTAAGAGTAATGTCAGTGAGTGCCCCTAAGGCAAGTTTTAGTCATTTAAAGGTTGTGGTACCCATAATTAAGGTCAGGATCGTAGTGTTTAAAGATATTAATCACCAATCATATTATCTTCTAAATCTATTCAATTGAGTTTAAGAGTCGAGCCTAGGTCACTACTAAGCCTTTAACAATCATGATAAGTGAAATGTTGATTATAAAAAATTTTGTTTGAAGTGAAATATATCCTTATTGAATGATCACAATATCCTTAACTTTGGGCTTGAGAAAAGTAAATTATCATCTTTTCTATCTTAAGCCCATCACTTAAGAGTCATTTGATCTTAATTGACTTTCAAATCATGAAGATTAGAAGGATTATGATTTTGTTGATGTTGTGCAAGGGTGGTGAGTGGGTTTCTACCTTTTTAATCTCATTGTATTTCAATCATACAAACATATTTATTAAGTTCAAAATTACCCATTTTTTCCTTGGTTAATCCTAAATTTTGATTAAGGCACCAAAGTCTAAAATGACTATTTTGCCCTTGGGGTACTTCACCTAATAACTCATTAAACGCAACTCAAATGAGTTTGAGGGTTTAAAGTGTCATATCCATGAGGTAATTATAATATCTAAAGGAAAATATGTTGACCTCTCAAATTTTAATTTGATTTAATTATTTATTTGAGCTTAGAAAATGTGATTCTTTAGAAATTGATTTATTTGACTTTCCAAAATAAAGTTTTTATTTATGAGAAAATTATTAGAGGTTTCCCTAGATGAGAGAAATACTTAGAAAAAATTTCATGACTTTTTGAAATAAATTATTATAATTATTTTAATGGGAGGATAAGGAAAATCCACTTTTAAGCATTTTAAAATTTATTTTTAACTTAGAAAGATTATGAAAAATATTTTAATGAGTCCCAAGTGATCAGAGGATAATTAGGCATATTTTGAAATGTTTTGACATTTTTGAGATTTTTAATTATTTTTAGTTTTTTTAAAATTCAAAAAAAGACATGAAAATTAAGTATTTTCTAAAAAGCAATTTTAATTTTTCCTAAGTGCCTCTCATCACAAAAAATTCAAAAAACCACTTTTCATAATTTTCTCAAGTGTATTTAATTTAATATAATTATTTTTGTACAAAAAAAAGGTTCCTTAGAAAATCAACTTTAATATCTGAACTTAATCAAATAATTTCTAAATTTTTACAATGAGTAAACATGATTTTATGAACATTGTGGACTTGATTTTGCCAATTTTTGATAAGTACATAATTTATCAAAATTCACACAAGATATTTACATTTAGTTAAGTATAGAAATTTACAGGATAATTCAAAGCATCATGATATTTTTCCTAGACTTCTTTGACCACAACAAACCTACTAAAGTTATTCCCATAATTTTTTAAATGATATTTTGATTTATAAAATTAAAATAGCAAATATGGTCACCTTAGCTTGAAAATTAGGGCTGGAAGCATACAAATATCTTCTGACCTTGGAAAAATCAGAAGAGATGGTCTGTGTCATGAGAAATGAACCCACCCTAAAAATTTCAAGCCATTGTGAGTAATATTTAGTCATTGAGAATTAAAATACCGCAGAGGGTATTTAATTCATTAGAAATCAGGGAATAATAAAATGATTTTTATTTTTAGTACACATTATTCTCCTCTGTTCACTAAGAAAGAGTGTAGTTTTATTTTATTTTTAAGATTTTTCTATGAAAAGTTATGAATTTTTAAAGATCAAGTATTAAAATAAATAAAAAATACCCTATTTATCTACTTATCCACGAGGCACCAACTCATCCTCGTCTGCTTTAAAGTCTCCACGCGGTGCTCTGCCATCTGACACCTCCAGCCATGTAGCCACCTCGTCAGCCCGCAATTCACGTGCTCTATCTTTGTTCGGCTTCATGAGGATCTTCCAATGGATAAACGTATGATCGGACGACATCCGTTCAACATTCCTAAGTGACCTAACCTGTAAGCCGTTCACACTAAAACCTTAAGATCAATGCCTAGACTCAACCAAATCACATGGGGTTTGTTTGTAAACCTTCATCCACTTAAGAAGAACACATTTATATGGTTAATCATGTATGAAATCAAGCCATTACAAATGGAGAATCAAAATAAGCTCGGATTAGGGTTGAGGTTCAATACCTTTGTCTGAGAGGGGAGGCCTCAATCAGATTGTTGTGGTAGCTTCGATTGGACCCAACGAACCTCCGGATGAAGCCCCAAGCTCTAGTGAATTTTCTAGGTATGATTTTGACCTAGGTAGATTTCAGGTGTTGGTCTAGAGCTATGCTAAAGACTATTTCAGAGGGGGCTTTTGTGGGGAATCAACTTCTTTAACTGTGGGGATGGTGTGTGCATAATTAATTGAAGTTTGGTGCAATGTGGTGGAGTGGAGAGATCTGTCCTAGTTTTAGGGCAAATTTCACTGGAGAAATTGACTCTAGGGGTGTCTATCAATGGCTGAGAGCAAGGGGATTGCACTTGGGATGGTTTGGAGAAGCTTTGGTGAGATTTTGGCAGAGTTTCCTTAAGGTTCCAAGCACTCCCTTCCTTGGTCGTGGTGAGCTTTATTTATAGCCATGTTTGTCTGGTGGAGCTCAGAGCTGGGAATTGGGTGCTAAAGCTTGTTGAGGTAGAGGGAAGAAAGGCTCTAACGGGCAATGGTAGTGAGCCAAGTCAGGGAAGTTTAATTTTGGGTTTTGGCCACTTGGGGCTCCCTTAGGCAGGCAATTTTCGACGGCTGAGGAGGTGGCTGGCAAAGGTATGGTCCCTTCTTGGCTCAGAGAGGCCAAAGGGTGCATAATGATGGTTAACTTCTAAGGGTAAGTGATGATGGCCAATATATTTGAGTTTAGGCCAAATATGGGATGAAATCCCTTAAATCAAGGAACCATTAGTCCATAGCTCATCTTGGCTATTTTAGGTGGGTTTAGCCTAGTCCATAGGGTGCATTTAGTTGTTTTAGTGTTATTAATTTGGTGTCTTAGGGATGGCTAAGTCAATTTTGGTGCATGGGTTCAATTTGGGTCAAAATGGCTAGAAGTTGGGTTTCGGTTAGACTAGCCATAACATTGACGTCAATTGATTGATCAAGACTATGTAGATGATTGTTATGAAAGGTTTTTATGAAGGATTAAAATAATTTTGACTTTAATTGGAAGCTTAATTTGATGGATTTTGGGATTTTTGTCAATTTGGGCATGTTGGACTGGACTTGGGTCTAGGTTGGGCTAAGGTTAAGTTAAGTCCAAATCTATGGTTGAAAATGGTCTATAGGAATGTCATGAAGAGTTTTCAACTCCAATTGGGTGTCAATTTTGGGATTAGGGCGTTCAATTTGGTGAGATTTGGGGACAACCAATTTGGGGCAAATTTCGAGATTTTGAATGTGGGTTGAAATTGGGTAAAATTTAGACTTTAACAATGCCAATTTAAGGTACACTTTGATGTGTAGGATTGTTATAAAAATTTTAGGATTCAAATTGGGGCAAATTGAGCAGGTTATGGGGTTCAATTAGGTGAGGTTAAGTCATAGGCCTAAAATTATGGGTTTTGATTTGAATCAAAATTAAGCTCAAAGAATGGGTCAATTAGGCTTGGATTTGGTTTGGATGGATCATATCAAAAATGAATTTGAGTATAGGATTTAAATTTAGGGGAATTGGGACTAAATTGATAGACATTTGAAGTGAATTTGGGTAAATTGGGCTTTTCAAGTTAATTTTGGGGTTTTGGTTAAAATGGTCAAATTGGGTTCAATTGAAGGGGTCCAAATTGGTTTTGGAGACATTTGAAGTGATTTTGGATGTTTTGGGAAAGTTTAGGGTGTCAAGGGTATTTTTGTAATTTTGGTAAATTTGAGTGTATTTTGGTAATTTTGAAATTTTTGGGTGGATTTAGGCAATTTGGGTATTTTGAAATGGCTTGAAATGATTTTTAAAGAAGTTTGGGTATTTTAAATGAATTTGGGAATTTTGGTCAAATTTAGGGTTTCAAGGGAATTTAGGTAGTTTGGGTGGATTTGGGGGCAAAATGCCAAGTTGGATATTTTAGTTGAATTGAGGTGCCAACCACCTTATATGTGCTATGGACCAATGAAATCCCCATTTGGGTCCTTTATGCACTGGCCTTAGCTAAACCCTGGCTTTGGGTCAGTGGGTCTAGGGGACCGTCTACATGAGTCTCTCAAAAGATCAAGGGATCAAAGTCAACAATTTTGGGTTTAGGGTTGTAAGTGGAAGTGTATTGTGCAGGTGAGTGAGCTAGCTCCAGACCAACATCCAGGGTAAAACCTAAGGTCAAGCAGTCCTATGGGGACTCTCCTTCAGATCCTTCATACTTACCCAACCTATTAAGTGCTAGAGGTTAGGACCAATATGTGGAACTTCAAGTTTAGGAAAGAAGAGTTTAGAATTTCTAATGGTGAGGGTTCCTTTTCTAGTTTTCTAGGAATAGTCAACAGGAAAGTCCTATGGCTAGACTCTAGGCTACTAAAGAGGGAAAACTAAACCTCAACCAAAAGTGAGGTCAACAATATTTTACGCTTATTTTGGGCGATATTACATTTTAAAGAATGATATTTTCATATTTTTGTTCTAGATATATCAATTTTAGGCATTTAGAGCAAAAGTAGCCAAAATGAAGAAATTTGGAGCTAAAATACAGAACTTTGTGATTTTGGCGCCTGAAGCGCCAACTCACAGAAAGCTGGCTCCTAAAGCTCCATTATAAAGAGAGGTGGCGCCTGAAGTGCCAGAATCGGTGCCTGAAGCGCCAGAATCGGTGCCTAAAGTGCTAGAACCTAGAACAACACGAACTTAAGTAACTTGGCACCTAAGGTGCCAGAATCAGCGTTTGAAGCGCCAGAGACGACATTTGATGGTGGTTCGGTATGAATTTTGAGCAAATTTTGAAGGCTGCGAATGTTTCAAATGACCCATGAAGTGATTCAATACATCTAGACACTTTAAAAGGTTCTTTAATAGAGGGATATGTCTCTTAAATGAATGGACATGTCTTTTAGAATTCAAAAGGTTTGACTTTGAAAAGAATTTGGGAGGGAAATTTGAATTCTTTATAAGAGGAGGCATCCCTTAATTAAAAAAAGAGGGAGTCTGGGGCTCAAGTGTTTGACGTGTGGAGAAGAGTTTCGATGGAGAAGCAAGATAGGTGATAGAGAGAGATTAAGAGACTTGAAGATTTTCTTCTAGGCTTACAAGAGGATAGCAAAAGTGAGAGATTTCTTCTTCATTACATTTTAAGAGAAAATTGAGAGTGCTTGTAAAGAGGGAAAGTGCTTAAAGAGAACTTCTTAGGATTTTCTTAAGAAGGCGTATGAGATAAGTTGTGTCTTTTATTTTTTTATTTTCTAAACTTGTTTTAATATATGAAATCCGTGTTTTGTTGTTTTCTTCTTATGAATTCTGAGTTGATTTTTTTATCTTTCTCCAAACTCTGAGATATTTTGTTTTATACTGTTTTAAATGTCAATCATTTGTGATGATTTGAACTCCGATCTTCATTTACTTTTTCATCTGACCAATTAAAATGTTTAATTATGTTGAAAAACATATAATCTAAAAGGGCTATGATTTCTACAACATGGTGAGAGTTACATTCAATTCCATGGGTGAGAATATAATCCAAGAGGTTGAGTGCAAATAAATAGAAAAATATACTTTTTTGGAGATTTTAAGGTGACAGATAAAATCTCCAATTTGGTCCTGTTCATTGAAAACTAATGTGAGATTGTTAGCCCTCAGGTGAGTGAGAACTGAGAGCTCTAGAGTGAGAGTTGATATCCTCCCAACCTAACCACGGAATTAGGGACCAAACTCTGGATTAATTAATGTTCTTTATGCACTTGAAAGAGGGAAAAGAATAGGATTGCTCCTATTTGGCACAATATAATTATATATATATATATATTTATATATATATATATATATATATATATATNTTGTAAAGGGGAAGGATTCTTTCTTAAATTTGAACATTTCATCACAAAAACTTTGTTTAATTTTTATAAGTTTACTTTTGAAGTTTAGCCATTAATTTAGCTAACTTAGTTCTTTTAACGACAATTTATTTAGCATACACTTAATTACTTTAGATTTGAATTTCATACTTAAGTTTTGTAGTTTTAATTTTATGTTTTACATTATAGCCATAAAAATTTCCAACTTCCTTGTGGGATCGATACTCAGTCCTCCATTAGAGCCCTTTATTACTTCAACGATATATATATACTTGCACTATTTTTATGGGTTTGACAGCTTAAAGATTTTAAAAGGTAAAATTATTTTTACTAAAGTTATTTTTATTAGGATTGAATTACATATTTATTATTGTAGCTACCGTGTGTGTTTTATAATATTCAAAAATATTTACAAAAGCAACACACAACAAACCACACATCATTTGGTTTGGAGAAGCTATTGGAATGATTTATTTGAGGTTTAATGGTTTTTGGTGGAGTGAAAAAAAGGTCATGGATTTCCCTAAACAATTAAAATTAGGCAATGGAGAAGTTGGATGAAATTTGATTTGGATGAGCTTAGGAAGGTCTGAGGAAGCTTTGAGAGCCATTGAGGTGATCTCCCTAAATAATTGGTAGCACCTCCACCATAACCGTGAGAGGGGTGGTTTAATAGAGGAAGAATTAGGGTTGAATTGACCAAGCCATTGGGTAGAGAAGGAAGGTTAGGTGGAGTTCATAAATGGGAGTGAGTCACATTGGATGGTTGAGATATTAGGTTTGAGCTCAGCAAGGACCTCTCGGTTTTGGGTTTTCCGGAAACTAAGCCAGTCGACCAGACCAAGGGAGGTGGCTAGCTGGCTTAGGGAAGCTTTAATTGTGATTAGCTTAAAGGTTTAATGGTTGGTGGCATGAGATAGAAAAATTCAGGGGCAAGCTTCCTTGATTTGGGGGACCTTTGGTCCATGGCTCAAATTCTGGGGCTTAGGTGATTTGATTAGCATCTTAGGTGGTTAATCAAGGCAGGAGATGGTTAAGCTTGGTTAATGCACAAGTTTTGAGTTGATTTGGGGCTTAGGTTCAAAATTAGGGTTAGGACAAATAATTGGATTAGGGCTTGGCTTGTGCTAAGTTTAAAAATTATTTTAAGGGTTTAAATGGTCCATGAGGATTTCATGAAGAGTTTAGGAATAGAAGTTGGGAGAACTGAATTAATTAATGGCTTCAATTGGATGGAATTTTGAAGTTGGGCCAATTTGGGCATTTGGTTTGGACTTGGATTTAAGTTGGGTTTAAGCTTGGGTCTAGGCCAACTAGGGTTCACATTGATCTAGGAGGATGTTATGAAGAGTTTAGAATTCATAATTGAGGAAATTGAATGGGTTATGGGATTCAATTTGATGGAATATGAAAGTATGGTCAAATTGGGGAATTTTGCCCAAAATTGAAGTTAGGGTTTGGAGGTTGGCTCAATTGGGCTCCAAATTGGTGTGAATTGGAATTGGGCATGTTGATAAATGAATTAGGCTTGAAATTGGGTGATATTGAAATGAATTGAGTGGAAATTCAGATTTGTTTGGGAATTTGGGCCACTATGGGCAAAATTAGGATTTTGGTCAAAATTAGTCAATTTGGTCAATTGGATCCAATGGGTTGTTAGGATTGGTTTAGGTGAGGGTTGGATTGATTTTGGGAGATTTTGAGAATTTTTGGCATGTGAAGAGTATTTTGGTAATTTTGGCAAATTTATGAGTATTTTAAAACTTTTGGGCTGTTTTGATCAATTTGGAGGGTTTAGAATGGTTTAACATGGTCATTTTTAAAATTTTATAAGGTTTTAGGGGCAATTTGGTAATTTTAAAAAAGTTTGGGGCTAAAAGGACAAAATTGGTTATTTGGGTAGGATTGAAATTCATTGAAGATGTCAATCACAAAGTTACGTTATTTGATCGATAGGACCAAGGGGAAGCTTACTTTGTAATGTGCTTAAGTGTGTGGAAGACCAAACCCTAATTACCCTGGATTGCCCTAAGTCCAAGTAGTCATATGACATTCATTTTTTGAAGTTTCACATGTTGGTTTCAACCTTCCAAGTGCTGGAGGTTCAGATCATCCATGTGGGTTACAAAGAGAGTAAAGATGTGGTTTGAATTTTTATGTAGGTGGGATCCATCTCGTCTTCTAGAATAGTGATCCACCTTAAATTTAATTATTTTTATGCACATTTTATGCTCAATTTTTGAGGATATTATGCTTTAATGAAATGTATTTTTATGTTGTTGGTTGCAGGTACAAGAAAAAGAGTTTAAAAGTAAAAATGAGCAAAAATACATCAAAAAGGAGCGAAATGGGCTAAACTAAATAAGATTACTAAATTAGTCAAACTGAGGCTTAGGCGCCAGGATCAGGCGCCTAAGCACTAGATGTAGAATTTGATCGGTGCCTAGGCACGACAGTTTGGCGCCTAGGCGCAGTTATTTTCTAGAAAATTCATTGAACGAGGCCAAATTTTGAAGAGATGTCTGAACCAACCCTTGGTCATTTTTGAAGCTCTACAATCAGGAATTAATTCCAAGAGGTTAGGGGGTCGGATATATAGAGTCAAGTAGTGTGTGATTTTGTTAAGAGTATGGGAAGTTTTCCTTGTGAGTGTTAATTATTTTTGAAGTTTGTGAGTCCCGTAAGTGTCGTTGGAGTCAGAGAAGTCAAAGAACTTCAAAGGAGTGTATGGGGAAACATTTCTGATAAGTTTTTGTATATTTGTCATTAAGTCTTGTATTTTGGATTAGTATTTTATAAATATATTTTGTTCTGTTATCCCCAAGAATTTTGAGTAATTTTCTCTCTTTCTCCTTACAATATCAAGTAATCAAGTAAGTGTATTTGATTTTATTTAGAACTACTTTTATTCCTAAAAATTGTGATGATATTATTACAGTTCTTCATTTACTTTTCAATTTGGCCACTTGTATTGTTAAAATTTGTTGAGGAAACTTATACACCAAAGAGGGCTAAGATTTCTTGACTTGTAAGTATAACATTTCATTTTGGAAAAAACAGTGGTGATCGTCAAGGCGGAGGACAAATAGATAAGGAGATAAGATTTGATGAGTGCAGAATTGATATTTTTTTTTCAATTTGGTCTAGAGATTGGAACTAAGGGTCACTGGTAAGTCCTATAGAGAGGGTATAGCAGATAAACTAAGAGTGAGAGACTAGAACCTAGCCAGCACTACTATACATGTCGATACCAACTTTAGATTAGTTAATGTTCTTTACACATCGAAAGAAGTAAATAATAGGTAAGCTCCTATTTGTCATAATATCATATTTAAGCTTCTAAACATTTAAAATCCTTCACTGATTATGAATTATTTTCTTGGAGAAAGTCTCTTTTTATATATTTTCTAAATCATTACATTTACTTTTTAATTGCATTTTGTAGAAACTAGGAAACTTAATTACATCATTACTACTTTAGATATTTGCCGCAGTCTTCATAGAGTTCTCTTAAAGTTATAATTTCTGAATGTCATTTCTTTTTGTTTACGTTTCGCTGTGGGATCGATAATGAGGTTTTATAGAAAATCTTATATTACTTGAAATTTATCTCTCTCTCTCTCTTATGTTATATTCCTTGGGTGTGCTTTATGGGAATATATTAGATTTAACATTATAATAACCTATAAATTCAATAAGTGCTTTATTTACAACAAACCAAACATAAAAGTTTTAAAGTACAAGTACTTAATTTACAGTACACAAGTTTTATAGAAAACAAAACAACCATTAAGATTATTTACTTTTCATCACAATCAAAGTAATGTTATGGATTACTAAAAGAAAAATTATTACATGTGCCTGACCATATGTCTGGACGACGGTCCGGATTCGATGACGTCGATTGGATCGCATGACTGTCCATCCAGACTATAATTTGGACATGCGGTAGCGACACATAATAATTTTCTTGCTAGACAATTATTTCTTAGCCCAACCTTGCCTAATTGTAACCAAAATCAATTTAAGTCACAACATGTTGCTTCCATGGAACTATCAATATAATATAAATCCTTAATCTTTATAATCTCAGCTAAAAATTAGTAAGGGTCGATATGAAAGAAAATGCCATAAAATAATAACAAGGATTATAACAGCAATAATATTATAAATATTAATTTTATTTTTCTTAAAATATAATTTTGTCAGATCCAAAAAAATATTTGCCAATGAATGGAATATATCATTGATGATCAATCAAACAATGTGATCCGTCAATCAAAGGAAGTGAAGTCCAAGTCGACTAAAAAAGACGAGCAATCTTTAGCCTAACCACATTAGTACGTTCAATAACACTTACAATGGAAGGATAATTTAACTCCAACAATAAATGAATCGAATGTTCGTGCAAAAGATAAGAATGATGACCTCCAGCGAGGGACAATTTCTTTCAAGTGATATTCTAGGGGAGTCAAAATCTGACACAAGTCATCAACTTGACCAAAACTCGATAGAAAGAAGAAGAGTTATGGTTGATCCAAATAATTTTCTAGTGGTCCAAAATTGACTTGAAATCAACCTAATAACCCAAAATTGACTTGATATTGACCTGCCAACTCAAAATTGACATGAATTGAATTTAACTTTATCTGCGTTTGACCTAAAATCGTCCTGAATCTGTCCTTAAATTGACTAGTGTAGTTGTTATGTTTTATGTTAAACAGGTTATTTGAGCAAGCAATTTTGGATCGGGTTAATTTTAGGTCAATGCCAAACTCGAACTACGAACCCAATTTAATACTCAAAAGATACTCATATTCTTTGTTTCAAAACTACGCAAACCAAAGGGTTAAGTTAAAAAAAATGTGTGATGAGCTCCCAATAAGTAATATTTTTCCTATAATATTTGTGTGCTTTCTACAAACCTACTGATTCTAAGCAATTATTTTATTTTTATCATTAGAATAATTTAAAGGGACATTTATATGGATACCACCCAATTCTACGTATTTACATATCTAACACCTATACCTTGCTTTTTTATATATATTTCACCCGAGTCTTTCACATCACATCCAAAATACTATTATTTACACCTTTCATGCATTGGTAAGGTGATATATATTTTAAAATTAAAGTTTATGTGTTAGATATGTGAATACATAGGAATTGAGTGGTATTCATGCAAATCTTCCAAATATAAAAGTATATCACCTATAGAAGTGCCAACTCATGTCTTATAATTGGTCAAAGTCTAGCTTTAAAAACTTAGTGCATCTTTAATAATTTGTTATGATTGTTATGGGTGGTGGGTAAGGATGCTGCTATTAAATTGATTACTTTTAGGACAAGGATAGCGAATTTATTTGTATTTTTATGGGATAATTTGCAAACGATTCTCTTCAATAATTCCTTTAGACTTAGCATCGGTTCACTGTTCAAGAGCAAGAAAAAGATATTCATATATATATATATATATATATANGTAAAGGGGAAAGATTCTTTCTTCAATTTGAACATTTCATCACAAAAACTTTGTTTAATTTTTATAAGTTTACTTTTGAAGTTTAATCATTAATTTAGTTAACTTAGTTCTTTTAACGACATTTTATTTAGCATACACTTAATTACTTTAGATTTGAATTTCGTACTTAAGTTTTGTAGTTTTAATTTTATGTTTTACATTATAGCCATAAAAAATTCCAACTTCCTTGTGGGATCGATACTCAGACCTCCATTAGAGCCCTTTATTATTTCAGCGATACATAAACTTGCATTATTTTTACGGGTTTGACAGCTTAAAGATTTTAAAAGGTAAAATTATTTTTATTAAAGTTATTTTTATTGGGATTGAATTGCATATTTATTATTGTAACTACCGTGTGTGTTTTGTAATATTAAAAAATATTTACAAAAGCAACACACAACAAACCACACATCATTTGGTTTAGGGAAACTTTTGGGATGATTAATTTGTGGTTTGGTGGAGTTTGGTGGAGTGACAAAAAGACCATGGATTTCACTAAACAATTAAGGTTAGGCAGTGGGGAAGATGACTGAAATTTGATTGGGATGAGCTTAGGAAGGTCTGGGGAAGCTTTGAGAGCAATTTGAGGTAATATACTTAAATAATTGGCAACACCTCCACCATAACCGTGAGAGCGGTGGTTTAATAGAAGAAGAATTAGGGTTGAATTGACCAAGCCATGGGGTGGAGAAGGAAGGTTAGGTGGAGGGATGAATGGTGCAATTCATCAATGGGAGTGAGTCACATTGGATGGTTGAGATATTAGGTTTGAGCTAAGCAAGGCCCTCTCAGTTTTAGGTTTTTTGGCAACTGAGCAAGCTGATCAGACCAGGAGAGGTGGCTAGCTGGCTTAGGGTAGCTTTTATTGTGATTAGCTTAAATGTTTGATGCTTGGTGGCATGAGATAGCAAAATTTGGGGGCAAGCTTCCTTAATTTGGGGGACCCTTGGTCCTTGGCTCAAATTCTGGGGCTTATGTGATTTGATTATCATCCTAGGTGGCTAATTAAGGCAAGAGAGGGTTAAGCTTGGTTAATGCACAAGTTTTGAGTTGATTTGGGGCTTAGGTTCAAAAGTAGGGTTCGGGCCAATAATTGGATTTGGGCTTGGCTTGGGCTAAGTTTAAAAATTATTTGAAGGGTTTAAATGGTACATGAGGATTTCATGAAGAGTTTAGGAACATAAATTGGGAGAATTGAATTAATTAATAGCTTCAACTAGATGGAATTTTGAAGTTGGGCCAATTTAGGAATTTGGTTTGAACTTGGATTTAGGTTGGGTTTAAGCTTGGGTCTATGCCAACTGGGGTTCACATTGATCTATGGGGATGTTATGAAGAGTTTAGAATTCATAATTGAGGAAATTGAATGGGTTATGGGGTTCAATTTGATGGAATATGAAGGTATGGTCAAATTGGGGATTTTTGCCCAAAATTGAAGTTAGGGTTTGGAGGTTGGCTCAATTGGGCTCCAAGTTGGTGTGAATTGGAATTGAATATGTTGATAAATGATTTAAGATTGAAATTGGGTGAAATTGAAATGAATTGAGTGGAAATTCAGATTAATTTGGGAATTTGGGCATTTATGGGCAAAATTAGGATTTTGGTCAAAATTAGTGAATTTGGTCAAATTGGACCCAATGGGTGGTTAGGATTAGTTTAGGGAAGGGTTGGAATGATTTTGGGAGATTTTGAGAATTTTTGGCATGTGAAGGGCATTTTGGTAATTTTGGTAAATTTATGGTTATTTTAAAATTTTTGGGGTGTTTTGATCAATTTGAGGGGTTTATAATGGTTTAACATGGTCGTTTTTAAAAGTTTTTAGGGTTTTAGTGGAAATTTTGTAATTTTAAAAAAGTTTGGGGCTAAAAAGCCAAAATTGGTTATTTGGGTAGGATTGAAATTCATTCAAGATGTCAATCACAAGGTTACGTTATTTGAGCCATGGGACCAAGGGGAAGCTTACTTTGGATTATTCATGTGGGGCTAAGAGCTCCCCCCCCCCCCCNTTCTTCCTCTTGAAAGCTCTGAAGACATATGGAATTAGACCTTCCATTCTTGCAGAGGATGAGAGAGAGCGGATGAAGAAGGTTGAGAGCGAGAGTCATGGGGGCATTTACATACATAAAACTCCTTCTATGTATTTACATATCTAGTACCTAAACTTCTTTTTTTCATCTATACCGCGTTAATCTCTCATATTACATGAAAAATGTTTATTTTAACTCTTAAAATGTTAATACATTTTTTTCATGCATATAAAGTGGTGTATATGTAAAAATTTTAATTTTGGTGTTAGATGTGTAAATANGACAAGTGAAGAATTGTAATGTACTTGAGTGTGTGGAAGACCAAACCCTAATCACCCAGGATTACCATAAGTCCAAGTAGTCATATGACACTAATTTTTTGAAGCTTCACGTGTTGGTTTCAACCTTCCAGGTGCTTGAGGTTCATGATCATCCATGTGGGATTCAAAGAGTGTAAAGAAGTGGTTTAAATTTTTATGCAGGTGGGCTCCATCTCTAGTCTTCTAGAATAGTGATCCACCTTAAATTTAACTATTTTTATGCACATTTTATGCTCAATTTTTTAGGATATTATGCTTTGATGAAAGATATTTTTATGTTGTTGGTTGCAGGTGCAAGAAAATGACTTTAAGGGTAAAAATGAGCAAAAATACATAAAAAAGGAGCAAAATGGGCTAAACTAAAGAAAATTACTAAATCAGTCAAACTGGCGCTTAGGCGCCAGGATCACGTGCCTAAGCACCAGATGCATAATTTGATCGGTGCCTAGGCACGACTGTTTGGCGCCTAGGCGCCACAGTTATTTTCTAGAAAATTTATTGAATGAGGCCGAATTTTGAAGAGATGCCTGAACCAACCCTTGGTCATTTTCGAAGCTCTATAAACAGGAATTAATTCCAAGAGGCTAGGGGGGTCGGATATATAAAGTCATGTAGTGTGTGAGTTTGTTAAGAGTGTGGGAAGTTTTCCTTGTGAGTCTTAGTTATTTTTGAAGTTTGTGAGTCCTGTAAGTGTCGTTGGAGTTAGAGAAGTCAAAGAACTTCAAAGGAGTGCTTGGGGAAACATTCTAGATAAGTATTTGTATATTTGTCGTTAAGTCTTGTATTTTGAATTAGTGTTTTATAAATATATTTTGTTTTGTTATTCCCATGCATTTTGAGTAATTTTCTCTCTTTCTCATTGCAATATGAAGTAATCAAGTAAATGCTTTTGATTTTATTTAGAATTTTTTTTATTCCTAAAAATTATGATGATAATTTTACAGTTCTTCATTTACATTTCAAATTGGCCACTTGTATTTTTAAAATTTGTTGAGGAAACTTATAGACCATAGAGGGCTAAGATTTCTTGACTTTAAAGTATCACATTTCATTTTGGAAAGAGCAATGGTGATCGTCAAGGGGGAGTGCAAATAGATAGGGAGATAAGATTTGATGAGCATAAAATTGATGTTTTTTTTTCAATGTGGTTTAGAGATTGGAACTAAGGGTCACTGGTAAGTCATATAGAGAGGGCATAGTGGATAATCTAAGAGTGAGAGACTAGAACCTACCCAGCACTACTATACATCTCGACACCAACTTTAGATTAGTTAATGTTTTTTATACATCGAAAGAAGTAAATAATAGGTAAGCTCCTATTTGTCACAATATCATATTTAAGTTCCTAAACATTTGAAATCCTACACTGATTATGAATTATTTTCGTGGAGAAATTCTCTTTTTATATATTTTCTAAATCATTACATTTACTTTTTAATTGTATTTTGTAGAAATTAGTAAACTTAATTTCATCATTACTACTCAAGATATTTGTCGCAGTCTTCAGTAGAGTATAATTCCTGAATTTCATTTCTTTTTGTTTATGTTTCCCTATGGGATCGATACTGGGGTTTTTATAGAAAATCTTATATTACATGAAATGATACGTATACTTATGTAGTACTCCTAGTGAGACAACTATTTCCTTAGAATTTTATCATATACATTTGTTCTCACAAGCCGCTAAATATAGTTTGGGTCATGTTTTTGATATATTAAGGAACATAAATATCTGCGTAATTGCGGGTCGGGTCAAATAGTCAAAAGTAAAGTTCTATGGCTAAATCCTTAGCACTAAGAGGAAGAAAAATACCTCACCAAAATTGAGGTCAACAAATAGACATCCAATAGGTGTGGCATGTTAACTAAGCGCACCGCGTGTATTGGCATTGACCGAAGAGATCAACAAAATCAACACAGACGTTCTAAGCCAACACACTCAGAATAAAACCAAACATAAAAGTTTATGGGACAATTTATCTCTCTCTCTCTCTTTGAATCCTCACATGTTGCTCTCTCTCTCTCTCTCTCTCTCTCTCTCTCTCTCTCTCTCTCTCTCTCTCTTATGTTAAAGGACAATCTTAGATTTAACTTTATAATAACTATAAATTCATTAAGTGCTTTATTTACAGAAAACCAAAAATAAAAGTTTTAAAGTACAAGTACTTAATTTACAGTACACAACTTTTATAGAAAACAAAACAACCATTAAGCTTATTTACTTTTCATCTCAATCAAAGTTAACCTTATGGATTACTAAAAGAAAATTTATTACTTGTGCCTGACCATATGTCTGGACGACGGTCCGGATTCGATGACGTCGATGTGGATCGCATGACTGTCCATCTAGACTATAATCTGGACATGCGGTAGCGACACGTAATAATTTTCTTGCTAGACAATCATTTCTCAGCCCAACCTTGCCTAATTGTTACCAAAATCAATTTAAGTCACAACATGTTGCTTCCATGAAACTATCAATATAATATAAATCCTTAATCTTCATAATCTCAGCTAATAATTTGTAAGGGTCGATATAAAAGAAAATGCCATAAAATAATAACAAGGATTATAACAGAAATAATATTATAAATATTAATTATATTTTTCTTAAAATACATTTTTGTCATATCCATAAAAATATTTGTCAATGAATGGAATATATCATTGATGATCAATCAAACAATGTGATCCGTCAATCAAAGGAAGTGAAGCCCAAGTCGACCAAAAAAGACAGGCAATCTTTAGCCTAACCACATTAGTACTCTCAATAACACCTACAATGGAAGGATAATTTGACTCCAACAATAAATGAATCAAATGTTCGTGCAAAAGATAAGAATGATGACCTCCAGCGAGGGACAATTTTTTATGAGATATTCTAGGGGAGTCAAAATTTGAGCCTACTCATCAACTTGACCAAAACTCCATGGAAAGAAAAAGAGTTATGGTTGATCCAAATATTTTTCTAGTGCTCCAAAATTGACTTGAAATCAACCTAATAACCCAAAATTGACTTGATATTGACCTGCTAACTCGAAATTGACATGAATTGAATTTAACTTTATCTGCATTTGACCTAAAGTCGACCTGAATTTGTCCTTAAATTGACTAATGTAGTTGATATGTTTTATGTTAAACAGGTTATTTATGTGAAGCAATTTTGAATCGGGTTAATTTTAGGTCAGTGCCAAACTCGTACTACGAACCCATTTTAATACACATAAGATATTCATATTCTTTGTTTCAAATCTACGCAAACGAAAGGGTTCAGTAAAAAAAAAATGTGTGATGAACTCCCAGTAAGTAATATTCTTCCTATAATATTTGTGTGTTTTCTACACAGATTCTAAGCAAATATTTTATTTTTATTATTAGACTAATTTAAAGGGACATTTATATGGATACCACCCAAATCTACGTATTTACATATCTAACACCTCTACTTTGCGTTTTTATACCTATTTCACCCAAGTCTTTCTCATCACATCCAAAATACTATTATTTACACCTTTCATGCATAGGTAAGGTGATATATCCTTTAAAATTAAAGTTTATGTGTTAGATATGTGAATACATAGGAATTTAGTGGTATTCATGCAAATCTTCCAAATATAAAAGTATATCACCTTTAAAATGCCAACTCATGTCTTATAATTGGTCAAAGTCTAGCTTTAAATACTTAGTGCATCTTTAATAATTTGTTGTGATTGTTATGTGTGGTGGTGGGTAAGCATGCTGCTATTAAATTGATTACTTTTAGGACAAGGATAGAGAATTTATTTGTATTTTTATGGGATAATTTGCAAACGATTCCTTCAATAATTCCTTTAGACTTAGCATCGGTTCACTGTTCTAAAAATAAAAAAAATAATAATATATAAATGTAAAAGTCACGTCAATCCTGCCAACATTTCAAAAACAATTTGATATAATATTTTAGAAGTTGTGGGAATTTATAGGGTTTGTAATTTTTTATTTGATCATTTACGTACATACCACTTCCTATGTTTTCATATATTTACATTTAAATTTTATTATTTACAAATATGACAATAATGGTAGTTTTTAAGTGATGTGAATGTTTGGTGTGGTATAAATGCAAAAATTAAAGCTTATAAATTCACCGGAAGTAAGTGGTTGTATCTACAAAAAGTAATATTCAGTCTCAAACATAATTTTTAAAATTTGTATATTTGCACGCGCAGCAACTAATAAATCACTTAAAAATCAATTAAAATTACAAATATAGATTATATTGCATTATTAATAATGTGGATGATCCTGCTAAATCAAATTGAATTCTTACCTTGAAAATTGAATTCTTACCTTGAACTAAATCTTACCTAAATCATAGAAGCAAATTCAAAAAGTAGTTAGATAAGTTCTACAAGCCCCCCAACATCCATAAAATTACAAAACCAATTCAATTATAGACCATTTTGCAAAACCACAAGTCACAATTTAAATTTCAAAGCTAAATAAGTTAAATCCCTCCAACGCAGCCAATGAACCTCATGCTACCAAACCTGCGTACTTCAGTAGGAGATGAGGGCTTAATTGTAAATTCCTCCATCGAACTATGCTTCCTGTGGCGACCAAAGGCCGCTTCTTCTTCGATATCTCTGAACTCCTCTATTTGAGAAACGAAGGTGTAGCGATGAACGCCATCTTCCGGTGTAGCCGTTGGTGCGCCGGAGGAGAGATGCCTATAGGACCTCTGGGCCTTCTTCCTCTTGAAAGCTCTGAAGACATACGGAATTAGACCTTCCATTCTTGCAGAGGATGACAGAGAGTGGATGAAGAAGGTTTAGAGAGAGAGTCATGGGGGCATTTACATACATAAAACTCCTTCTATGTATTTACATATCTAGTACCTAAACTTCTTTTTTTCATCTATACCGCGTTAACCTTTCATATTACATGAAAAATGTTTATTTTAACTCTTAAAATGTTAAATACATTTTTTTCATGCATATAAAGTGGTGTATATGTAAAAATTTTAATTTTGGTGTTAGATGTGTAAATANCTGAAAGCTCTGAAGACATATGGAATTAGACCTTCCATTCTTGCAGAGGATGAGAGAGAGTGGATCAGAAAGGTTTAGAGAGAGAGTCATGGGGGCATTTACATACATAAAACTCTATTTCTATGTATTTGCTTATATAGTACCTAAACTTCTTTTTTACATTTATACCACATTAATCTTTCATATTACATGAAAAATATTTATCTTAACTCTTAAAATGTTAAATACATTTTTTCATGCATATAAAGTGGTGTATAAGTAAAAATTTTAATTTTGGTGTTAGATGTGTAAATACATAGGAGTTAAGTGGTATGCATGTAAAACTTCCTTTTATTGTATTATCTTTTTCAATTTTTAATGTGTGGATATTAAATAGTGATGTGAGCGTGAAGAGTAGTGGGAAGGCATGGTATTTTGATAAAGAGTAAGGGTACTTAATTATTGGCTGCGATGAGCACTCGTGCCCTTTTTATGAAGCTTTTAATTGTTCAAGGTATAAAAAATAAAACAATAAATAAATAATAAATAAATAAATAAAGTTTGAATGATTTTTTTCTTAAAACTAATTCAACTGAATTAAACTTAGTATCGTCATCCCTTGAACAAATATATTATTATAGAAAGAATGAAGGTTGATTGTTACTGATATCATCAATGATTTGTCTCTTTGATTGTTACCATCGTATATCTCTTTATGTATGACAAAAATATATCAGACTAAATTTTTTAGATGGACGATCTAGCTTGGATGATTGACCGAGTCTAGATGACCGACTCAAGTTGAACAATCCAGCCATGATGACCAAGCCTAAACGACCCATCCCGGATGACCGAATCACTCTAGACGACATACTGAACCTAAACGACCCAATAAGGATGACCGACCCCGAGAACAAGACGAACAGCTCGTGTTCGGCTCTTTAAAAAGCTCGTGTTCGGTTCGTTCGCTAAGTTAACGAGCCGAATGCGAACGAAGATTTGTTCTTTCGTGTTCGGCGCATTTTTGTGAAAATATAATATATATATATATATATATATATATATTGATGAGTAGTATTTTTAAAAAATTTAATTGACTACAAGACTACAAAGATTTATAATCAACTAAAAGTATTAATTAAGAAAATAGATTAAAATTTATTAAATTAGATTCAAATGATGTTTTAATATTGTCCCAATCCTTAACATCTTATGGCTACAAGATTAGAGTTGTTAAAATGACGCTTAGTTCGTGAACGGCTCGTGTTCGGCTCGCTAAGCAAACGAGTNTTAAAATTATAAAAATTAGATTCAAATGATGTTTTAATATAAACAATCTTTTTTAAATACTGGCTCAATCCTTAACATCTTATGTGTACGTGATTATGGTTGTCAAAAATATTTTTTTTTCGTGAACTGCTAGTGTTCGGCTCACTAAGCAACCGAGCCGAAAACGAACACACTTTTCGACATTGAAATATAAACGAGCCGAACACGAGCCCTACTTGAAGATAATATGCTCTCATTAAGTTCTTAGGCTTGCGAAATATTCATAAGATGTTTTATGATCTCCTTATCATACCTTGTGCATGTGTTGCATAACTCTTTTTGTGTTATTACAAACTTTACACAATTTTAATAGTAGGAAGATTTATATACAAACCACTTAATTCCTAGATATTTATATGTGTAACACCGTAATTTTTATTTACCTAATCTTATATGTAGAAGAAAATGTGTATTTCACCTTTTAAAATTAAGAGAATTATATTTCTTATGTGATATGAAATATTTAGACTTTAGGTGGTGTAAAAGTAAAAAAATGAAGTTTAGGCGTAAGATATGTAAATACATAAGTGGTATGCATCTAAATGCCGGTTAATATTGTTTATTTTATATATTTATTGCACGCGGTTCCTTCCTTAAGAAAAGATCCAATATGATCATTCCACTTGGATTGTGATTGAATAGTTAGTGGCAGCTTCTTATTTTTCTTCATATAAAATAACGATCTATAGTTGTCAAGATAGGTTGATGCCTAAAGTGACAACTTTTAGGGTGAAATGGCCGCTCCACTCCAAGGTTTTATATTGTAATTTTTAATTATAATAGTAAAATCATNGATGGAGCCAATTTTATAGCATGTATTGTTGATTTTTTTTCAGCCAGTGCAAAGACATTCAGTTCACTTTTTGTAATTTAATTTAACCAAAAATTAAATTACATGATGCAAAGACATTCAGTTCAAATGTGGTATCTGAAGAATTACATGATGCACAGGCTGCAACATCTCCTTCCTCAAACTAATATTCTCCACTAGCGATGTCGCCTTTTTCTTCAATATGTATCCTCCACCTTGAATCCTCCACCTCTGCAACTCAATGCATCTGTCTTCACTCCAGAAGACCAACTGAAGTTATGCACAATTTCAGTTTCTCAAGAGTAACACCCTCAGTCAACAAATCAACAGTCTCCACATAGTTTTGCACCTCAAAGCTATTTCCCGGGTCACTCTTGTTTCTTCTTACAACTCTCACTACATGGGAAATATTCTGCCTCTGCTGAAAGCCTTTTTCAACAATTTTAGCCTTGTGCCTCTTAGCTCAGTCTTCACCTGGTACACCCACTTTTTGTGCAATGCCTTCTTCCCTGGTGGAAGTTTTGCCAGCTCCCATTTGCTCGAACTTACATCTTGCAAGATTTCTTCATAGTTCTGTGGTTCTTCAATGTTTGCCTGTGGAACAATATGAATGGGTGCTCCAGACCCACTTTTCTCTTCACTTCCTTCACTGCCCTGCACTGTGGCCTTTGGTAGATTTCCTACCACATTCAAAGCCCATAAATCCAATATCAAGTCTTCAACATAACTATGAACTGTCAATAATAGTGCATCATGTAATTCTTCAGATACCACATTTGCGCTATCATTCTCCATCTTCTTAGAATCTCTGCAGTTTTTCTTTATGTGGCCAGCCTTGTCACAATTCCAGCAGGTTGCCTGCTTACTAAACTTTGATTTTGATCTCCCTATACTTGAGTTCCTGTCATGTCATCTCCCTCTGAATCAACATTCAGTGCCGAACTCGAACCTGAGACCTCACCAGAATCTTTCATACGAACTTCCTCAGCCAAAATCAAATCACAAATATCATCGTATTTCAGTTTATATTTACCTGTAGAACTGCTAACTGCTATCCTCTAAATCAACATGCAGTGCCGAACTCGAACCTGAGACCTCACCTGAATCTTTCGTACGAACTTCCTCAGCCAAAATCAAATCATAAATATCATTGTATTTCAGTTTAGATTTACCTGCAGAACTGCTAACTGCTATCCTCATGGCTTCCCAACTATCTGACAATGAAGCCAACAAGATCAGTGCACATATATCATCATCAAAATTGATTTTCACAGACTACAATTGATTTGTGATAGTATTGAAATTATTCAGGTGTTAAGCAACAAAAACATCTTTCGTCATCTTCAAATTGAATAACTTCTTCATCAAGTGCACATTGTTATTCACCGATGACTTTTCATACATACCTGATAAGGCTGCCATGAGATATGCAGTTGTCCTTTCCTTGAAGACGATGTGTGCAATGGACCTCGATAGGGTCAATCGAATAACCCTCATAACTTGTCGATTCAACAAATTTCATTCAGCCTCACCCATCCTTTCAGATCTTTTCCCTAATAAAAAAAGATGAAGTTTCTTTCTGTAAATATAATCCTCTATCTGCATTCTCTAATAATCAAAATCTATGCCATCAAATTTGTCGATCCCTGAAACCTTCACTTCATCTGCAACCAACATTCTTCCTCAGATCCGAAATCACGCTCTGATATCAGTTATTGTTGTTGCGAGATCTAGATATACCAGTTGATGTGATATATATATATATATATATATNAAAATTATCAAATTAGATTCAAATGATATTTTAATATAAACAATCATTTTTAAATTTTGGCTCAATCCTTAACATCTTATGTCTACATGATTATAGTTGTCAAAATGATTTTTTGTTCGTGAACAGCTAGCGTTCGGCTCGCTAAGCAAACTAGCCGAGAACGAACACACTTTTGACATCGAAATATAAACGAGCCGAACACGAGCCCTACTTGAAGATAATGTGCTCTTATTAAGTTCTTAGGTTTGCGAAATATTGATAAGATATTTTCTGATCTCCTTATCATACCTTGTCCATGTGTTGCATAACTCTTTTTGTGTTATTACAGACTTTTCACAATTTTAATATTACGAAGATTTATATAGAAACCACTTATGTCCTACATATTTATATTTAGTGGTATGCAAGTAAATGCCGGTTAATATTATTTAGTTTATATATTTATTGCACGCGGTTCCTTCATTAAGAAAAGATCCAATAAAATCATTCCACTTGGATTGTGATTGAATAGTTAGTGGCTGCTTCTTATTTTTTTCCATATAAAATAACGATCTATAGTTGTCAAGAAAGGTTGATGCCTAAAGTGACGACTTTTAGGGTGAAATGGCCGCTCCACTCCAAGGTTTTATATTGTAATTTTTAATTATAATAGTAAAATCATTGATTCATATCAATATTATTAAAATAATTAAATTACAGTTATGCATACTATACATCAAAAATAGTCTTTGAACAACACAAAAGCTTGACATATATGAGCCCTTTGGGCCTAGTGGATGGAGCCTATTTCACGACGCATTTGGAGCACTGATCTTGATCCGACCGACCGTACACACTAGTCATACTGATGGAGGTGACAACTATCAAACTTACCTCAGAATAACTTCACGATCTCTTCTGCAGTGCCTATCAGTGTATACACAAGCTCCTTCGACTAAAATCATCAGTACTTGTTATTCATGCGAGCTTCTCCGACCATGTTTGCCCATGTTTCTCGATCTCCTCTATCGAACTTGCCCACACTCAAAGAGCTCTATGACCGAGCTTGTTTACGTCCATCAATCTACTTCATCAAGTTCGTTGAACAATCCTTCATGACAAAAGGAAGGGAACTTTGTTCCATAATCGTCCATGCCTACTGATTGATCGCATGATGTCCAAGCCTAACATCTTATCAACAACAAATATTAATAGGAACAATACAACACAACCTACAATATTGCAATTATTTGTAGCCCCAAGAGGGAATCACATTCTAGGAGATATAAATAGGAGAGAGAGGGGAAGAAAGAGAGGGGGGATCTCTCTCTTCTCTTCTTCCTCACCATCATCAATAACAATACACATTCTGAAATCCTCAACTCCCTTCTAACTCATTCACAAGGTATTTCTGAGATTGTGTGAACTCGCAGACAATACGATACCCTTCATCCAAAAAGGATTCAACACCCTAAAGGATGCAGTGAGCATGAAATTCGTACTCTGATCTAACAAGAAAATTTTTGAGACAAGGGAGAATGAAGATCAACCTTGGATTGCACCGATTTCATGTTACAATAACTGAATGAATTAAGAGAACAAATGCAAAAGATGAGTGAATAATTAGTGCAAGAGGTAACAATAACTTGTTTTAGAGAATGTTCGAGAATTCATAGAAGTTCATTAGAGTCAATAACAAGAAGACGAGAACCAAAAGGATAATAACCTCCAAAGAAGAAATTACTGTTAACCAGGGTAAGAAGAGCCTTGGCTCTGAGACTAGAAGAGGAAGAAGACAGAGATGATAAAATATACTTACCTAGGGAGAATACATCCCAGACTTTTGAAGATGAAGAGAGAAGGAAGTGAAAAAGAAGAAGGCCACTAGAGATTGATTACTTAAGGGAGACTGTTAAAAAAGAGTCACTTGGGAAGTTCAAGTTTCATTCCTTGAACTTCTATAAGGGAAGGAAAGATCCCACCGATCACATAGCTTCCTTTGAATTGACAATATGTTTGTTGCAGATAAATGATGCCCTTAATTGTTGTTAGTTCTTTATGACACTCAAAGAGTCAGCTTTGCAATGGTTCAAAAATTTGCCAGTATGATTCATTACATCCTTTGTTGAGTTCAAGAAAATGTTGCATGTTTTTAGTTTCAGGCACAATAGATGAAATTTTAGAGAAAAAGAGCGAAATTAGAGCCAAAACAGGGTCAATTGAAGCAAGGTTGCTAATTGGTGTGGAGCGATTTAGTGTGATAATTTTGCAAATATTTTTCAATATTACAAAGTCACACATGGCAGATATATAATAAACATGTAATATCATCCCAACAAAAATACTCTTTGTGTAAATAATGTATCTTTTAAAACTTTTTTTAAATTGTCAAATCCCATTTAATATCAATGCAAGTATACATATCACTTAAGTAATAAAGGGCTCTAATAGAGTCCTAGATATCAATCCTACAAGGAAGTTGGAAACTCCTAAAGTAAATTATGAAAATTATTTTTTAACAAAAATAAAAATAAAAATAAAAGTTAAGTACTAAGTTTGAAAATTAACTACTCAAGTGAAAGCTAATTAAAATGCACATGTAAGACTACAAAAGTTAAACTAAACTAAATACTAAACTTTCAAAAGTAAATTTATAAAAAATTAAATAAAGTTTTTGTTGTGACAGAAAGTTCAAATTTAAGAAAGCATCCTTCCCCTTTACAATGAGNTACTTTTTTGTACAAAATACGAGGAATCCTATTCTTTATCTTTTGAGTGTTACAAAGAACATTGATTAATCCAAGGTTTAGTCCCTAATTCTGTGGTTAGGCTGGATGATCCGGTCCCCAATCTCATGGATGACATANACCAAATAGGAGCAATCCTATTCTTTATCTTCTGAGTGTTACAAAGAATATAGACTAATCCAAGGTTTGGTTTCTAATTCTGTGGTTAGGCTGGATGATCCGGTCCCCAATCTCATGGATGACATACTCTCCCATGAAATCAAATGTGATTCTTCTTATGTTGTAGAAATCATATCTCATTTAAGAACATATGTCTCTCAACAAGTTTTAACATTTCAATTGGCCAAATCGAAAAGTAAATAAAGATCAGAGTTCAAATCATCATAAATTATTATCATTTAAAATCGTGGAAAACAAAATCTATTCTTCACAAAACCATATCTTAAAGTAGGGAGAAAAATAAAGAAGAATACTCAAAATTTATGAGAAGGATACGATAAAACACGAATTTCATATATAAAAACAAGTTTACAAATCAAAAGAAATTAAAATACAACTTATCTCACAATCCTTCCTAAGGAAATCCCTAGAAGTTTTCTCCAAGCCTTTATCTCTTTACAATCACTCCCAATTCTCTCTTAAAAGTGTAATGAAGATGAAATCTGTCACCTTCCCTCTCCTCTTACAACCTTGGAAAAAAATCTCCTCTTCTTTATCTATCTCTAACTCATGCACCCTTTCTTCTCTCTCACGCCACACACACCAAGCCTCCTCAAGTCTTCTTCTTTTATTTTGGGCTGCATCCTTTGGAAAAATTCCCTCCAAAAGTTAACTCTTTTGAATTTAAAAAATGTGTCATTTGATCCAAGAGTCATATCTCTTCATAAAAAAACCTTTAAAAGTGTCTAGATGTATTGAATTACTCCAAGAGTTGTGTAGAACAATTGTCCCTTTAAAAATTTGTGCAAAATTTGTCTCAAATAGACTTAATTTGAAAAAGTTGTCCCTGATGCATGATGCACCGATCTGGTGCATCATGCGACAGAATCCCAAAATTTGCTGTTTTGGCTCCAAATTTCATCATTTTTACCATTTTTATTCCAAATGACTAAAAATGATATACCTGTAACAAAAATACAAAAATACCCTTCTTTAAAGTGTAATATCACCAAAAATATGCATAAAATAAGTAATTAAAGCAATATATTATTTTGGTGTATCAAAATCCCCCAAACTTAAATGTTACTTGTCCTCAAGTGGCAGTTTTATTACATAAAAGCATATGAATTAGGATAGAGATTAACTTATAACTTCTATACTTTAGTTCAAGAAATAGAATAGCAAAATTTAAGAAAAAGACTTTAATAACTTAGATTCAAACTGTAAGTCTAGGAATACTTAGTAATCAAATTTAAGATTTCTGAATCTCTATTCATTTCTAGAAGAATTGCAAGTTGTCACATTAAGGACATTTAGGACATTCATATGAAAAAGAACTTCATGAAAACTTTATTAGGAATCCTACTAATACTTCAATACAAGTTTAGAAAATGTAATAAAGCTCTTTCCTTAAGTTGATTCAAGTGAAGCCAATTTTTTATTAGGTATCTCCTCGGGCTTCTCCTCCTTATTTTTCTTTTCTTTTTCTTTCTTTTTTTTTTCTTTTAGGATCTTTTCAATCATTTCTTTTTCTTTTTTTTTTCTTTTTCTTTTTCAAGTTAGGATTATTATATCTGGATAGCCTTTAATAATTTTGAACTTTACTATCCTCTTCTTAAAGTCAAAACTGTATACCTCTACTTACTTTATAAATTCATATTAGTTTATGATTTTTCATAAAGTCTCATTCTTTTCTTCTTACATGAAACTCTAAAATTCTTAATATTTCAAAAATACAATTTTCTTTACTTTAAATAGAAAAAACATAGTCTTATCCAATTATACCAAATATCTTTAACTTTAGAATTTAACCTTTATTATTAAAAACTTTTTACCTAAATTTATTGTAATATTTATAAACATAAGTATAATCATTTAAAGTTAAATCTTAATACCTCAGGACATGTTAAATTAATTTTAAAAATATAATTACTTAAGGACACATAAAATTTAGTTTACTTTTTTTCAAAAGAAAATTTTTTTCCCCCAACCTTAAGTTTTTAAGTGATTTTTTAAAAAATATTATTAGTATAAAATTTAGTAGGTGAAAGAAAACACTAAATGAGTGAAAATAAAATCTGACCTATAAAGGATTTCTGACTGTGAAACTGGGCTCTGGTATATTGCAGGTACTAACTGTAAAACTACATACAAGCTTTAAAGCATTAAAAGTAAATATAATATATTCTAGAGAACTTCCTGAGAATTAAAAACATAAATACAAAAGCGAAAAAAAAACTAAACTAACAAATTTAACTGAAAATACTAAAAATGCAGAAAAAGTGAAAGTCTACGACTACTATTTTAGATTCAGTTCACAACACAACATAAAAGTTTTTGCTACAATAGTTTTCAAATAAAAGTTCATCATAATACAAACACCAACAACAATCAAACATCAAACATAAACTAAACAAGACTCATAAAACAACAATCTTCATCTCCTTCCTCTTCATCATCTGATTCTTCTTCTTCTTCTTCTTCATCATCATGAATGGGAGTATAGGGAGTGAAACTAGGGCAAGCAAGAAAGCCTACATTAGGTTCACCCCTAAGATGTCTTACCATGACATTCTCAAAATCAATATCATGTTGTACTCTCCTCTGCTGGTATTCATCATTATATGCATTCCTTCCTTCTATCTCTCCCAACTGAGTTTGGATATTAACTATGTCCATTTGTTGAATCATGAGTTGATCTATAATACCTTCAAGTGATATAGATCAAGAAGTAGATGCCCCTGAAGCAGATGTAGATGGCCTATCCCTTCTTCCACTTCTAGATTCAACAAATGATTCTACTCTCTGAATCATATGCTTTCCAATCAGATTTTGTGGTTGTAATCTCTCTTCATTTCTATGGGATTCTACTCCTAATTGTTAACATAGAGTGAAAATCAAAGCAGGGTATACCAAACCTCCTATTGTAGAACTACCACCTATACTCCAAACATGCTAAACTATAAGTGCACCAGCAACTATTGCCTTCATGTTCTTAATACAATAGTTTAGTACAACTCTGTCTTTAGTAACATCAACCAAATGATTTGTTGGCAACAGTTTGACAAAAATGAAGTGGTGTCATACTTTTGACTAAATAGTTAACATGGAAATAGGGAAGTTAACTATCTTGTTAATCTTAATCTTCCATTCCCCTCTTCCATCAGTCAAAAATGCAATCACTTCCTCCAAAGATGAACCAATTATCATAAATGCATTGAATTCATAAAAAAAATACATTTTTAAGCCCATAAAAAACATTGATCCTTTCAGCAAAAAAATTGACCTGCTACCTCTCACCAAGATGTGATCTTCAACAGTGAATCTCAAGTTTATATAAAACTCCTGAACCATTGGGACAATTGCTATGATAGTGAGGTAGCAGAATCTTTCCCAGTTCCTAGCAAGACTCAGTCTCTCGACCTTGCCACCCGGGTTTGCAAATGCCCATTCTTGGATCATTCTTTTTTGTCTCAATTTGAGTATCGTAACTATGTTGGGCTTTGAAACTAACAAATCTTTATGCATTGAAGTCCTCAGATAGCCTTCCTCTCTTAACTCGAGGAGCCATTTGAAAATTCTACGAAATGTAAATATAGTCCAAATAATCACTAAATAAAAAATCTAACTCCTCAAGAAAGATTATTTGATAAAAAAATTTTCACCATGAGTTTTCTTCAAGCTTTTTCATAAAAAATCCCAAATTTCAGATCTCAAATCCATGGTAAAAATATAAAAATTTCTAAGTTAAAGTGAAGCTCTTACCAAGAAAAGATGAAATCTATGGTTTTTAGCCACCAAATTCTTCTCTTTCTCCCACAATGTGATGCCCTAGACCAAGGTCTTGTGGTAGGTGACGACTCAAGCAGCCAAAATGGAGTTTGTCTGTATGATTCATGATTTTCTAGGCAATATGATGTGTTTGGACTTCTTGAGCACCATGCGTTAAGGCTCTGTAAATTGGCGCATCATGCGCCAGAGCTTAAATTCACCAGATTTTGGTTTCTATGGAAATCTTCTCCGTACTGCTTTACGCCAACCTCTATTTGACTCAAATAAAAACATCACACTAACAAAAAAATTTCACAAACAACACAAAACTCACATTTTTTTATAAAATCAGCATTATTACAAACTAACATTTTTTAAGCCAATAACATCAAATTCAGTGTTCTAAAGCAAACCAACATCCTAACACTGAAATCTAAACATCAAAATTCAAAACATAAACATTGATAAAATTCATTAGAAAGGAAATGCAATCTAGATTAACAAACTAAAACAAAAAGTACTAAAAAAAATCGTTCCGTGCATAAATTAAGATCAAACATCTTCTTCACTATCATCCCTTGGATATCTTTCAAAAATTGGTAGTGCACACTTAAGTTGAAGAAGGCTCAAAATGGAAATTCAACAATTGAAGTTTCCTCCTCAATCTAAGAATGTTTCTTGAACATACATACCAATCCATCTTCAATACGCCCTGTATATTCAACACGTCCCTTCAGTCTCCAATCCAGATGATCCAGCATTTTGGTAATATTACCAATCACGTGCATGATATTCTGCACATCTTTCTCTATCTTCTTGATTCTCTTTGAAAGTGCACTTGAGTTTTAGTAGGGATAAACATGTGATGAATTCTAAGATCCTTGATCCATCAACACATTCATATCCTTTTCATCTCCCATTCCAATTAAGTTGCAATAGACTTCTGGATCCATCGGCTTCCAAGGAAGAAGCACTTTTTCCCAACTATCATAAGGTACTTACGCTTGACTGCACAGTATGAAAATTGAGGATGGATGTCCAAGTCTAGTTGCAGATCCATTGGCAATCAAACCCAAAATTGATTTCACAATAATAGCTCCAACATCAAAAGGTTTTCCAGTTTGAATGCAAAAATTTAAAATATCTCTCTCCTTTGTTACCTTACTAATCTTCATAGTAGACAGTAATTTTAATGAAATGAAGAAGTGTCGGGATTTTAAAACTAGATTTAAAAATGATGAGGGAAAACTTTCTTTCCATCTTCTTTGCCTCCCAATTCGCTTCTTCATCCATAAGGTAGCGGTAGAGTTCATTCATATTATCTCTTGTAGAGGTAAAATTTGCATAATGACAGATAAGCACATTCTTAATCTTAAACATCTTATTTATTCTTGAAGGAGTGAACTGCACAAACCTACCTCACATGTAAATCATTTCTTGGTTGATCCCTAGAAGATTTTCATAAAATTCTTTTACTACATGAACAACAATAGTGACAGTAGTGTAGTAAAGCACATCCCACCATCTCTGCACAATAGTCTCTTCTACTTGAGTATTCGACGTGTTGAATCCTTAATTCACAAATTCCTTTTCTTTGATAAGCCTCTTCTTCACTAGCACTCAATCATGTAACTTTTGCACATCAAAACTGATGAACTTTCTGCGGTTGAACATTCCAAATCTAGCGAAGTTTTTAGAGTGGGAAGCCTTAGGATTTGAAAAGTGGTGACTCTTCTTTCATTTACCCCCCTAAAATATGGTTTGGATTCAGTTGTTAGGAGTTATATAGAGAAGAAACTGCTAAAAATAACTATTTGACACGTTTTAATTCATTTTCGAACACGCGATCATCATGCACAAAATGTGGCATATCATGCACCAAACCTGGAGCATCATGCGTCAGCTCTCTAGAAAGTGGCACACCATGCACCAATATGGCGCATCATACGCCAGTTCTAAAATTTTTGCCGTTTTGGTTTTGATCCAATAATTTTTTAATTTTTTCATAAAATCAAGTAAAAAAAGATGTTTCTAAATATTTTATCAAATACACGGACTAGATAAAGACATAAGCATAAATATACATAAAATATTTCAAACAAAACAAACTCAAAATCAAACTAAACAATGGTACATATGAGTTGCCTGCCACATAGCGCTTTGTTTAATGTAGTCCGCCCGACATTCCCAGTCTTGTTCTGGGGGACCCAACATTACAGTCACTTTAAAAGCTGATTTTTGACCATCAAAATATGATTTCAGTCTATGCCCATTCACTTTAAATATTCTTCCAATCTTGGGGTCTTCAATATTAACTGCCCTATAGGGTTAGATTTTTATAACTCTGAATATCCCTATCCACCTAGACTTTAATTTTCCAGGAAATAATTTCAATATTGTATTATATAATAAATTTTCTTATTCAGGTTCAAATTCTCTTTTTATTATCTTTCGATCATGCCATTTTTTCATCTTTTCCTTATGAATTCTTGCATTATTGTAAGATACATTTCTAATTTCCTCAAGATCATTCAATTGCAATAATCATTTCTCACCTGCTTCTTTCAAATTAAAGTTGAACTTTTTTATCGCCCAGTAAGCTTTATGATTCTATTCAACTGACAAGTGACAACTTTTCCAAAAATTAATCTATAAGAAGACATTCCTATAGGTGTCTTATAGGCTGTCTTGTATGCCCATAATGTAGTATCCAATCTAGTAGACCAATCCATTTACTAGGATTAACACTCTTTTCTAAAATTCTATTAATTTTACGATTAGATACTTCTGCTAAACCACTAGTCTAGAGATGATAAGCAGTTGCAATTTTAGGCATTATATTATATTTTTCCACCAATCTTGCAACTGTTGCATTTCTAAAATGAGATCTTCCATCGATAATGATTACTATCGGCATTCTATATCTTATAAAAATATTTTTAATTAAAAATTTTGAAACACTGCGAGCATCACATTGAGGTAAATCAATTGCTTCAATCCATTTTGAAACGTAATCCACTGCAATCAATATGTATATATTTTCGAATGAGGGTATAAATGATCCCATAAAATCTAATCCCCATGCATAAAAAATTTCAATTTTCAAAATAAAATTTAGAGGCATTTCATTTCTTCTTGAAATATTAGCTACTCTTTAACACTGATCATATGCTTTGATATATATATTAACATCTCCAAATATAGTAGAGCAATAAAATCCCGATTATGAAATTTTATGAACAGTTTTATCATTACTAAAATGTCCTCAAAATTCAGAATCATGAAATTTTTTAATAATTTCCTGAATTTCTTTATAAGGTACACATCGTCTCATCATTAAATCCTTACATTACTTATACAAATAAGGAGCAACCCAAAAATAAGATTTTACATCATGAATTAATTTTTTTTCCTGCTATTTTGTTAGTCCATATGGTAAAATACCAGTAACAATATAATTTACAATATCGACATACCAAGGTATTTCTCATCCTTTTACAACACAAAGTCATTCATCATGAAAAGTTTCATTAATCTCTTTTTCCATGTCCAGTATTTTTTCTTGTTCTAGCCTACACAGATGATAAAAAATTTGATTATCAATCCCTTTCGTATCAAATACTACAAAATCAAACTCTTGCATCAGAAGTACCCATTTAATTAATCTTGGCTTAGCCTCCTTCTTTTGCATCAAATATTTAATAGTCGAATGGTCAGCATGCACAACACATTTAGCTCCAATCAGATATGATCTAAACTTATCAAAGGCATACACAATAGCTAATAACTCGCTTTTAGTGGTGGTGTAATTAATTTGAGCAACATTAAGGTTGAATACGAGATTAGTTTTTTCACAACATTCCAAAACTTTTTCTAAATGATTTAGACATATTTTGAATGAAGTTCCAAATACATAAAAATCGTCCATAAAAACTTCAATCCATTTTTCAATCAAATCACTGAAAAATGACATCATACATCTTTGAAATGTTGCAGGTGCATTACATAATCCAAAAAAAACATTCACCGAAAGCAAAAGTTCCATAAGGACTACTAATGTTGTTTTCTCTTGATCCTCTAGAGCAATAGGTATTTGGTGATAACAAGTATATCCATCTAGAAAACAAAAATATTTATGCTCAGCTATACTATCCAACATATGGTCCAAGAAGGGTAAAGGAAAATGATCATTTATGGTGACATAATTTAATTTTCTATAATCTTTACAGATTCTTCATATAGTGACTTATCTTTTTGATATCACTATGCTCATTTGTCACTACAGTCACACCTCCTTTGGAACACATTTAATTGAACTAACCCAAGGACTGTCTGAAATAGGATATATTTATTCTAGTATCTAACCATTTTAAAATTTCTTTCTTTACAACTTCTTTCATCATAGGATTTAATCTCATTTGAGAATTATCTCTTGGTTTATGTTTATCTTCTAATAAAATTTTATGCATACAAATTGAAGGATTAATTCCTTTAATATTAGCTAATGTCCATCCAAAGGCTTTCTTATATCTTTTTAAGGGTTCCAACAATTGTTTTTCTTGCGTATCAGTTAATTCTGAGGATACTATAAGAGGTAATGTAGACAAACCTCCTAAAATGCATACTTCAAATGTCGAAGAAGTACTTTTAGTTCTAGTTCAGGAGGTTTCTCAATAAACGGAATCAAATTCTTGTTACTCTCTGTAGGATTTAACATTTTAAATCTTTTCTGAACATAATCCATATCCTCTTTACTCACTTCCATAGATTCATCTTAAATTTTATCCTCATCTTGATATTCCATATATTTCTTTTTAAATTCTCTTTCAAAAGTTTTCTTGAAATATTCATGGCTTAAATATTCATTAATATCCATTCTGAAGCATTCAATCTCTTGCTCTTTTGCAGGGTATCTCATTAATTTTGCAATATTAAATGTAACCTCTTGATCACTAACTCTCATAGTTAGTTCTTCTTTCTGTACATCTATCAACGCTCTTCCAGTGGCTAGGAATGGTCTTCCTAAAATGATAGGAATTTTCTTTAAATTCCTCCATATCTAATAAAATAAAGTTCACAGGAAAAATAAATTCATCAACTTTGCCAAAACATCTTCTATAACTCTTTTAGGATAGGTAATCGAACGATCGACTAATTGAAAAGTTAAAATCACATAATATTTTTTGATAAAATAATTTGCCAATAGCATAAGGAATTGTAAAACTTCTAGGATCTTTAAGTTTTTCAGAAAGTTTTTTCTGATATATAGCGCTACACTCTTCACTGAGTGCAACAATCTCATTATCTACAAACTTTCTTTTCTTATTAAGTATATCCTTCATGAACTTCACATAGCTTAAATTTATTCCAAAGCCTCAACAAATGGAATGTTTATCGTTAATTTCTTCAAAATTTCCAAATTTTTTTAAAGTTGATTATCTCTATGTTTCTGCTTCAATCTTTGAGAAAATGGAGATGGTGGTCTTTCTACAACGATTTTCATTGGTATAATAGGATTTTCTACTTGAAAATGAAAATCTTCACCAAATCTTTTATTTTCCACCTCATCTTTTTCAACTTCAACTTCTTGTTAAACTCTATTTTCTAATTGTTTTTCACTTCTCAATTAAATAGTTTTAATTTGCTCTTTATTTTGATATTTAGGATTCACTTCAACATTATTAGACAATGTTTCTGGAAGTCTATTGCTAAGTGCAGTAGCAATACATCCCATCTGATTTTTCATGTTTCTGTTAGCAGGTCTTTGACTTTTAATTAACCACCCATTTGCAATATCAATTCTTCGATTGATAGCATTTTTCTCCTTACTCTATAAATTAAAACATGGGGTAATAAGATTTATAAGCTTAATTCCCTTGATTGTTGGAATTTCCCAATGGGTTCACCACAGTGTTTCCCCATAGTGGATTTGCAACATTAGAATTATTATTACTCTAACTAAAGTTTGGATGATTCTTCCAACCAAGGTTATAATAATTGGCATAAGGTTTATTAGAACGATTGTTTATTACATTTAAAGTCTCATAAGAAGATTGAGATTCTATTATTTGTCCCAAAAAGTTTTCCTCAAGCATAGGTGATGTCTTATAATAATTCATTCCATATTGATCTATCTTCTTTAATATAGTAGCTATTTGGGTAGCTAAAATAGATATAGCATCATAATCAAGAATACTAGCTACTTTTTTTAGATTTACCCTTTTAGAGGGCCATTGAAAATTATTAGTAGTCATCTCTTCAATTAATGAATATGCTTCATTGAATGATTATGACATTAATGATCCACCAGTAGCAGCGTCAATTATCAATCTAGGAGATCCAACCAATCCATTATAAAAAGTTTAAATTATTAATAAATCTGGGAAAACATGGTGTGGACACTTTCTAAGGAGTTCTTTAAATCTTTCTCAGGCTTCATAAATTGATTCCCCTTCAAACTGATAAAAAAGATGTGATTTCATTTCTAAGTTTAGCTGTTTTTGAAGGTCTGAAATATTTAGATAAGATTTTTTGTGATAAATCTCCCCATGTTCTGATAGATCCAAGTGATATTGAGTTTAACCACATCTTAGCTTTATCTCTTAGTGAAAAAGGAAAAAGTCTAAGTCCGACGACATCATTTGACACTCCATCATATTTAAATGTACCTCACAATTCTAGAAAATTAGTAAGGTGCATATTTGGATCTTCAAATGGTGTTCCCCCAAACTAATTATTTTGTACCATTTGGATAATAAAGGGTTTAAGCTCAAATGAATTGGCAACTATAGTAGGGTTTTAAATACTCAAATGAATTTCTTCTGCTATAAGATTATCATTATCTCTTAAAGGTCTCTGATAATGTTCATTTTAATTTTCAACATTCTTTAAATTGCAAGCCATTTTGGTAAATTGATCTTTCTCTTTTTGTTGTTTTTAGACTTTTTCTAACAATTTTTTCTAACTTAGAATCGTAAGATGCTAAATTTTCAAATCTTACACTACACATAAACAAAATAAAACAGATAATTAAAAACAAGCAAACACACTTAAATAAGAAAATGTTTAAACTAAACTACAAACACTCCTTATATATATATATATATATATATATATATATATATATATATATATATATANCATTTCACGACGCATTTGGAGCACTGATCTTGATCTGACCGACCGTACACACTAGTCATACCGATGGAGGTGACAACTATCAAACTTACCTCTCAGAACAACTTTACGATCTCTTCTGTAGTGCCTATCAGTGCATACACAAGCTCCTTCGACTATAATCATCGATACTTGTTATTCATGCGAGCTTCTCCGACCATGTTTGCCCATGTTTCTCGATCTCTTCTATCGAGGTTGCCCACACTCAAAGAGCTCTATGACCGAGCTTGTTTACATCCATCAATCTACTTCATCAAGTTCGTTGAACAATCCTTCATGACAAAAGGAAGGGAACTTTGTTCCATCATTGTCCATATCAACTGATTGATCGCATGATGTCCAAGCCTAACATCTTATCAACAACAAATATTAATAGGAACAGTACAACACAACCTACAATATTTCAATTATTTGTAGCCCCAAGAGGGAATCACATTCTAGGAGATATAAATAGGAGAGAGAGGGGAAGAAAGAGGGGGGGGATCTCTCTCTTCTCTTCTTCCTCACCATCATCAATAACAATACAAATTCTGAAATCCTCAGCTCCATTCTAACTCATTCACAAGGTATTTCTGAGATTGTGTGAACTCACAGACAATACGATACCCTTCATCCTAAAAGGATTCAACATCCTAAAGGATGCAGTGAGCATGAAATTTGTACTATGATCTAACAAGAAAATTTTTGAGACAAGGGAGAATGAAGGTCAACTATGGATTGCACTGATTTCATGTTACAATAGTTGAATGAATTAAGAGAACAAATGCAGAAGATGGGTGAATAAGTAGTGCAAGAGGTAACGATAACTTGTTTTAGAGAATGTTCGAGAATTCATAGAAGTTCATTAGACTCAATAACACGAAGATGAGAACCAAAAGGATAATAACCTCCAAAAGAGGAATTACTGTGAACCAGGGTAAGAAGAACCTTAGCTCTGAAACTAGAAGAGGAAGAAGACAGAGATGATAAAATATACTTCTTTAGAGAGAATACATCCCAGACTTTTGAAGAGGAAGAGAGAAGGAAGAGAAAAAGAAGAAGGCCGCTAGAGATTGATTACTTTAGGGAGACTGTTAAAGAAGAGTCACTTGGGAAGTTCAAGAACCATTCCTTGAACTTCTATAAGGGAAGGAAAGATCCCACCGATCACATAGCTTCCTTTGAATTGACAATATGATTGTTGCAGATAAATGATGTCCTTAATTGTTGTTAGTCCTTTATGGCACTCACAGAGTCAGCTTTGCGATGGTTTAAAAATTTGCCAGTATGAGTCATTACATTCTTTGTCGAGTTCAAGCAAATGTTGCATGTCTTTTGTTTCAGGTACAAGAGATGAAATTTTATAGAAAAAGAAGCAAAATCAGAGCCAAACAGGGTCAATTGGAGCAAGGTTACTGATTGGAGTGGGGCGATTTAGTGTGATAATTTTGTAAATATTTTTCAATATTACAAATTCACACATGGTAGATATATAATAAATATGCAATATCATCCTAACAAAAATATTCTTTATGTAAATAATTTTTCTTTTAAAACACTTTTTAAACTGTCAAATCCCCTTTAATATCAATGCAAGTATACATATAGCTCAAGTAATAAAGGGCTCTAATGGATTCTTAGATATCAATCCCACAGGGAAGTTGGAAAATCCTAACGTAAATTATGAAAATTATTTTATAACCAAAATAAAAACAAAAATAAAAGCTAAGTATAAAGTTTGAAATTAACTACTCAAGTGAAAGCTAATTAAAATGCAGATGTAAGACTACAGAAGTTAAACTAAACTAAATACTAAACTTTCAAAAGTAAAATTATGAAAATTAAACAAAGTTTTTGTTGTTGTGACGGGAACTTCAAATTTAAGAAAGCAACATTCCCCTTTACAATGAGTATATGGATTGTGAAGAAATTGAAATTATTTGAGATTATATATAAAAACTTTTTTGTGCCAAATAGGAGCAGTCTTATTCTTTACCCTCTTCCGAGTGCTATAAAGAACATTGACTAATCCAAAGTTTGGTCCCTAATTTTGTGGTTAAGCTGGGATGATACTGTATGCCACTCTAGAGCTCCCACTACTCCCTCCCCTGAGGGCTAATAATCTCGCACTAGTTTCCAATCAAGTGGAACAAAGTGGGGATTTTAATCTGTCACCTTAAAATATCCAATTCTGCATCCAATAAATAGTATTTCCTTAATTATTTGAACCCAATCCCATGAATGACATACTCTCTCATGAAATCAAATGTGATTCTCACTATACAGTAGAAATCATATCTCATTTAAGAACATATGTCTCTCAATAAGTTTTAACGTTTCAATTGGCCAAATCGAAAAGTAAATGAAGATCAAAGTTCAAATCATCACAAATTATTATCATTTAAAATCGTAGAAAACAAAATTTATTCTTCATGAAACCATATATCAAAGTAGGGAGAAGGATAAAGAAGACTACTCAATATTCATGAGAAGGATACGATAAAACACGGATTTCATAAGTAAAAATAAGTTTACAAAACAAAAGAAATAAAAATACAACTTATCTCACAATCCTTCCCAAGAATAAACTCCTAGAAGTTTTCTCCAAGCCTTTATCTCTTTACAATCACTCTCAATTCTCTCTTAGAAGTGTAATGAAGAAGAAATCTCTCACATTCCCTCTCCTCTTTAACCCTAGAAGAAAATCTCCAAGCCCTTGACTTTCTCTCTCTATCTCTTCCTCTTGCCTTTCATGACCTAGAAGAAAATCTCCTCTTCTCTATCTATCTCTAACTTACGCTTACTTTCTTCTCTCTCAAGCCACACACACCAAACCTCCTCAAGTCTTTTTCTTTTATTTTGGGCTACCTTCTTTTGAAAAGAATTCAAAATTCACTCCAAAATTTCCTCCGAAAGTCAACTTTTTTGAATTCAAAAGATGTGTCATTTGATCAAAGAGTCATATCCCTTCATAAAAAAACTTTCCAAAGTGTCTAGATGTAATTAATTACTCCAAGAGGTGTGTAGAATAAGTGTCCCTTTGAATTCAGGCAAAATTTGTCTCGAACTGCCTTAATTTGAAAAAGTCATCCTTGATGCATGATGCGCCGATCTGGGGTAACATGCGACAGAATCCCAAAATTTGCTATTTTGGCTCCAAATTTCATCATTTTTACTATTTTTGCTCAAACTGCCTAAAAATGATATACCTGCAACAAAAACACAAAAATTTCCTTCCTTAAAGTGTAAATCACAAAAAATAAGCATAAAATAAGTAATTAAAATAGTAATATTATTTTGGTGTATCAAAATCCCCCAAAATTAAATGTTACTTGTCCTCAAGTGACAGTTTTATTACATAAAAAACATATGGATTAGGATAGAGATTAACTTATAACTTCTATACTTTAGTTTAAGAAATAGAATAGCAAAATTTAAGAAAAAGACTTTAATAACTTAGATTCAAACTTTAAGTCTAGGAATACTTAGTAATCAAATTTAAGATTTCTTAATCTCTATTCATTTTAAGAAGAATTGTAAGTTGTCACATTAAGGACATTCATATGAAAAAGAACTTCATGAAAACTTTATTAGGAATGCTACTAATACTTCAATACAAGTTTTAAAAATGTAATAAAGCTCTTTCCTTAAGTTGATTCAAGTGAAGCCAATTTTTTCTTAGGCAACTCCTCAAGCTTCTCCTCACTTATTTTTCTTTTCTTTTTCTTTCTTTTTCTTTTCTTTTCTTTTAGGATCCTTTTAATCATTTATTTTCTTTTTTTTTTCCTTTTTTTTTGTTTTTTAAGTGTGGATTATTATATCTGGTTAGCCGTTAATAATTTTTAACTTCACTATCCTCTTCTTAAAGTCAAAACTCTATACCTCTCTTCACTTAATAAATTCATATTAGGCTCTGTTTGGCGCAGCTGCAGCTTCTCAGCTTTTCAGCTGCAGCTGCGCTGCCCCAGGAAGCAGCTGTGGGGAAGCTGGTTGTCTATTTGGTGCAGCTGCGTGAAACCAGCTGTCGGGCAGCTGTTTATGAAAAAAAGACAATAGTACCCCTGTTTTGTAAAATTGTTTAAAAGAATAGTATAACAACAATCTGTTTATGAATAAGAACTTTGTATTTACATATCTAACACATAACCTGAAAAAAAAGACCATTATGCAACACAATCTTATGTATTTACATTTGTAACACATAAATTTTGAAGTTTTATGAATATTTGCATAGCAAAATTTTTGAGATGAGATGATTGAAGGTTCTATTGCTTAAACTTCATTCGTTCCTTCTCAGATTCTTCATTGGAGGTTTGATCTTCACGTTGCAATGCTTAGTTTTCTTTTATGAATGTTTCAGTTTAAGTAGAAGGGATAAATGTGAGGGAGGATCAATCCCAACAGAAATCTGTTCTGTCTTCCTTCCCAAGGAAGCCAGCCAAAGAGCAGGGTAGTTGCCCTCCCTAGAGATGTGTTTAAATTCCACCCTACAACAGTTTAAAAGTGTCTTCAGTTGGATATTATATATATATATATATATATATATATATTGATTAAAGGAGCATTGTACGTCTCCCTACGCGTTATTAATAAAAAAAGTACAAAAATTTGGCAGTATAAGTTCCCACAATAAAAACCAAAAATAATACAACTGAAGACACTTTTAAATACAAAGATCGCAAAATATTATTTTCGTATCTTTTTCCCACAATGCAGGTGTAGCAACCTCTTTAGGCTTGTTATCCATGTTATTACTATAACAAACCAAAGTCATGAAACACAACAGTAAAATCAATTAGAAAGTAGAATAAAATAATGTTTAGGTATTAGATATTTAAGGAATATGTAGTTAAATAAATATTTAGGGAATACGCAGTTATAAAATATTACTGAAGGTCCTTGATTTTTCTCTCCTAATTTTTGTTTCTTTGGTAATTGCTCCACTAAACTACCACAATATATTTCTCATACTTATTTTTTTCCAATAGCAAGATAATTAAATTTTGCAATTTTAAATAACAGAATACCAAATTTATAAAAGATGAAAGAATTAAACACCAAAACATCTTAGAACCACATAATGGACCATAACTTCCAATAACCTTATTCCAAGCATAAATTATAAGTGAAAGTAAGAAAAATGTGATCTAATCAAACAAGCATGAAATGAGAATGTTAAAGATGTCTGATCCAAGTTGAAATGAAGTATTCCTAGAAAGTTGAAGTGATTACTATGTAGTAGCATGATTCTCAGAATGATAGGAAATGAAGTATTCCTAGAAAGCACGATAAAATGTATAAAATGCAATGGAATAATAATATTATACTTTTTATAAGCCTTTTCAATAAACAAGTGATTACTATGTAGAAAGCACGATAAAATGTATAGAATGCAATGAAAATGTATAAAAGCCAATGTTACTCATTAAAAGCCAATGTTACTCATCTTTCTTAGATTTCTGCTACAAAACTAGATTAGTCAGAGACTTGTAATTCATAGGAATAATAATATTATACTTTTTAAACATCTTCAATAGGTTCATACACACCAATTTCTTAAGTTTGTCATATCTACGCATGTTATAAATAAATTTTCTGATGTAAATAAAACACAATAGCTTAGAAATCAGATTCTCCATGCCTCACTCCTAACAATCCAATGGAACCACAAGACTATCACCATGGATCAATTTTATTAGCACTCCTATGCATAAGCACAATTCAATAAAAACTTGTGCTGCAACAATTCAGGCATAACACAATTTAAGAACATAAAAATCAATAAAAATGAGTTCTTCATATTCAAGAGTAGTTTAAGAGAGTTTTATGAAATACAAGGTTAATCAAAATTCTAAATTGCATTCAATGAAATGATATATTTACATAAACGTGCAACAATTCTTATGTATCTGCATAAACATGCAGCAATTCTTATGTATTAGCAATTCTGAATCGCGACCTTCTTCCCGTTTTCTAATTGTTTAGTAGGAAACGATTTGAATCCTATTAGAAAATGAAAATCAATATTGCTCTGCTGATAAAAAATATGCTTCATTGTGCATAATCCAGTCCGCGCGGAAGAAGAGCGGGGGGAAGAAGAAGGCCGAAGGGGGAAGAAGAAGGCGAGGGGAAGAAGAAGATAGAAGATGCGGTCCTGGTCGAGGAAGAAGAGAGGGGAAGAAAATCGCGGGGAAGAAGAAAAACCTGGTCGCGATTCACGGGATTCGGAGACGAGAAGACGAGCGCGCGGGGAAGAAAAAAATCACGGGGAAGAAGATCGCTGGAACGAGCGCTGGAGGGCGATCTGCGGATTCGGAGGAATATTCAGAGGAAGAAATTGCACGCGGGAGGAAGAAGATCGCGGGCGGGAGGGCGGGACGAGAATTTTTTGCGAAGGGCAAAACAAGCCTTTTTCACGCTCGAAGCTCTGCCGAGGGGAGGATATCGCTTTCCGCTTTTCTTCCGCGTTTACTTTATTTTGCCGCGAAGCTTTGAGCCAAACAGAAAATTGTCGCGATTCAGGGCTGCGAAGCCGCAAAAAAGCGGCCCCAAACGGACCCTTAGTTTATGATTTTTCATAAAGTCTCATTATTTTCTTCTTACATGAAACTCTAAAATTCTTAATACTTTAAAAATACAGTTTTTGTTACTTTAAATAGAAAAACATAGTCTTATCCTATTATACCAAATATCTTTAACTTTAGAATTTAACCTTCATTATTAAAATCTTTTTACTTAAATTTACTGTAATATTTATAAACATAAGTATAGTCATTTAAAGTTAAATCTTAATATACCAGGCCATGTTAAATTAATTTTAAAAATTTAGCTACTTAAGGACAAATAAAATTTAGTTTACTCTTTTTGAAAAGAAAATTTTCATTCCCCCAACCTTAAGTTTTTAAGTGATTTTTCTTAAAAAATATTTTTAGTATAAAATTTTGTAGGTGAAAGAAAACACTAAATGTATGAAAATAAAATATGACATATAAAGGATTTCTGACTATGAAACTTGGCTCTGGTATACTGCAGGTACTAATTATAAAACTACATACAGGATTTAAAGCATTAAATTAAATATAATATATTCTAGAGAACTTGTTGAGAATTAAAAACATAAATAAAAAAAGTGAAAAAAAACTAAACTAACAAACTTAACTAAAAATTCTAAAAATACAGAAAAAGTGAAAGTTTACAGTTACTATTTAAGATTCAGTTCACAACACAACATAAAAGTTTTTACTACAATAGTTTTCAAATAAAAGTTCATCATACTACAAACACCAACAACAATCAAATATCAAAAATAAACTAAACAAGACTCATAAAACAACAATCTTCATCTCCTCCCTCTTCATCATCTGATTCTTCTTCTTCTTCTTCTTCTTCTTCTTCTTCATGAATGGGAGTATATGGAGTGAAACTGGGGCAAGCAGAAATGTCCACATTAGGTTCACCCCTAAAATGTCTTACCATGACACTCTCAAAATCAATATCATGTTGTACTCTCCTCTATTGGTATTCATCATTATATGCATTCTGTCCTCCTATCTCTTTTAACTGAGTTTGAATATTAATTATTTCCATTTGTTGAATCATGAGTTGATCCATAATACCTTCAAGCGATGTAGATCAAGAAGTAGATGCTCCTGAAGCAGATTTAGAGGGCCTATCCCTTCTTCAACTTCTAGATTCAATAAATGATTCTACTCTCTGAATCATATGCCTCCCAATCAGATTCTGTGGCTATAATCTCTCTTCATTTCTATGGGATTCTACTCCTGATTGTTCACATAGAGTGAAAATCAAAGCAGGGTATCCCAAACCTCCAATTGTAGAACTACCACTTATACTCTAAGCATGCAAAACTATAAGTGCACCAGCAACTTTTGCCTTCATGTTCTTAATACAATAGTTTAGTACAACTCTATCTTTAGTAACATCAGCCAAAGGATTTGTTGGCAACAGTCTGGCAGAAATGAAGTGGTGCATGGAAGCAGGGAAGATAACTATCTTGTTAATCTTAATCTTCCATTGCACTCTTCCATTAGTCAAAAAATGCAATCACTTCCTCCAGTGATGAAATAGTTATCACAAATGCATTGTATTCATTGAAAAATACATTTCTAAGCCCATAAAAAGTATTGATCCTTTCAGCAGAAAATTTGACCTGCTTACCTCTCACCAAGATGTGATCTTCAGCAGTGAATCTCAAGTTTGCATAAAACTCATGAACCATTGGGATAATTGCTATGAAAGTGGACTAATACAATCTTTCCCAGTTCCTGACAAGAATTAGTCTCTCGACCTCGCCACCAAAGTTTGCAAACGCCCATTCTTGGATCATTCTTTTTGTCTGAGCCCGAGTATTGTTATTATGTTGGGCTTTGAAACTAACAAATCTTTGTGCATCAAAGTCCTTAGACGACCTTCCTCTCTTAACTCGGGAAGCCATTTGAAAATTTTATAAAAATCTAAATATAGTCCAAATAATCACTAAAAAAAAATCTAACTCCTCAAGCAAGATTATTTGGTAAGAAACTTTTCACCATAAGTTTTCTTCAAGCTTTTTCATCGAAAATCACAAATTTTGGATCTCCCAAATCCATGGTAAAAATAAAAAATTTCTAAGTTAAAGTGAAGCTATTACCAAGAAAAAATGAAATCTATGGTTTTTAGCCTCCAAATCCTTCTCTTTCGCCCACAATATGATACCCTACACCAAGGTCTTGTGGTAGGTGATGACTCAAGCAGCGAAAATGGAGTTTATCCATGCGATTTCATGATTTCATAGGTAATAAGGTGTGTTCAAAATTTTGGGGCATCATGCACCAAGGCTCTGTAAATTGGTGCATCGTACGTCAGAGCTTAAATTCACCAGATTTTAGTTTTAGTGGAAATCTGCTCCATACCACTTTATGCCAACCTCTATTTGACTCAAATAAACCTTTATAAGCATAAATAAACATCAAACCAACACAAAAATTTCACAAACAATATGAAGCTCACATTTTTATATAAAATCTGTGCTATTACAAACTAACATTTTTTAAGCCAACAAACATCAAATTCAGTGTTCTAAAGCAAACCAACCTCCTAACGCTAAAATCTAAACATCAAAATTCAAAACATAAACATAGATAGTGTTCATTAGAAAGGGAATGCAATCCAAATTAACAAACTAAAACAAACTGTACTAAACAAAAAGCGTTCCATGCATAAATTAATATCAAACATCTTCTTCACTATCATCCTCTATATATCTTTCATAGATTGGTAGTGTACATTTAGGTTATATAAGGGTCAAAATGGAAATTTAACAGTTGAAATTTCCTCCTCAATCTAAGCATGATTCTTGAACAGATGTACCAATCTATCTTCAATCCGCCCTGTATGTTCAAAATGTTCCTTCAGTGTCCAATCCAATTGATACAACATTTTGGTAATATTCCCAATCACGTCCATGAGATTATGTACATCTTTCTCTATCTTCTTGATTTTCTTTGAAAGTGCACTCGAGTTGTAGTAGGGCTGAACATGTGAACAATTCTGAGATCTTTGATCCATCAACACATTCAAATAATTTTCATCTCTCATTCTAATTCAGTTGTAATACACTTCCGGATCCATCAGCTTCCAAGGAAGAAGCACTTTTTCCCAACTATCATAAGGTACTTGCGCTTGACTACACAGAAGGAAAATTGTGGATGGATGTCCAAGTCCAGTTGCAAATCCATTGGCAATCAAACCCAAAAATGATTTCCCAATAATAGCTTCAACATCAAAAGGTTTTCCAGTTTGAATGCAATAATTTAAAATATCGCTCTCCTTTGTTACCTTACTAATCTTCATAGTAGGCAGTAATTTTGATGAAATGAAGAAGTGTCACAATTTTAAAACTGAATTTAAAAATGATGAGAGAAAACTTACATTTCCATCTTCTCTGGCCTCCCAATTTGCATCTTCATCCGTAAGGTAGCGGTAGAGGTCATTCATATTATCTCTTATGGGGGTAAAATTCGCATAATGGCAGATTGATACACCGAAAATATATGCATTTTTAGACCCATATTTTATACTTATTTTTGGTGATATTATTTTAATGGAAGGTATTTTGATGTTTTCTTGTAGGTTATTGATTTTTAGGACTTAAAGCAAAAAAAGGTATTTTGATGTTTTCTTGCAGGTTATTGATTTTTAGGGCTTAAAGCAAAAAGGAAGCAAATATTTTGATGCTTTCTTGCAGGTTATTGATTTTTAGGACTTAAAGCAAAAAGGAAGCAAAAACGATGGAATTTGGAGTCAAAATGACGTTTTTGAAGAAGTACTCAATGCCGACCGCGCAGAACAACAAAATAGCTGAAATTTCTACTTAGCGTCGACGGCGTCATAACTAGCGTCGACAGCGCCAAAGGTGGTTCATCCCCCATTTCTAGAAGGTTCGATGTATTTGGACGATTTTTGAAGAGTTTTTGGAGGCACCTTATGGAGAACCGACATTGGGCTTTATTTAGGGCCAAAATTCATCAAGAAAGTGACTCTTGTTCGCTCCAAGACGTTCCACCATGCTCCATTTTTGCCATTCTTCATAATCCATCTTCATTCCACCACCATATTGGAGTCCATTAGTGATTTTTCTTTTATAGTTTAGAGTTTTTGTGGTGAGATTTAGTGTGAAACTTTATGAAAGAGTGTTGGAAAAGGAGAAAAGTTAGAGATATCTTCTTCTTACATTTCTAAGGAAAGGCTACAATGGATTTGCTTTGAGAAAGAGTTTCAGATAAGTTTTGTTTGTTTATTAGTGTTGTATGAACTTTCTTTTATATATGAAATTTGTTTTTTATTGTTTCTTTCGCATGAAGTTTAAGTAGTTCACTCTATCTTTCTTCTTACTCTCAGATATGGTGAAATGAAGAGATAATATGATGTGACAATATTAAAATATAAAATAAATTGTGATTATTTTTCAACTCTGAACTTAATTTACATTTCAACCTAGCCAATTGAATTGTTAAAATATGTTATGAAATATATGATGTTGGAAATGGAGTATTAGTTCTACAATAGAGTGAGAATCACATTTGATTTCATGGAGGAGAAATCGTTCATGGAATTAAGTGCAAATAAATAAGGAAATATTCTTTGTTGGGTGTATAATTAGAGAATCTTTAGGTTGACAGACTAAAAACTCTAATTTGTTCTTAGTGTTTAAAAACTAAAGCGAGAGCTAGAGTTAGCCTTCGGGTGAAGGGAAGTGGGAGCTCTGGAGTGGGAGTCAGTATCCTCCTAGCTTAGTCATGGATTTAGGGACTAAACCTAGGATTAGCCAATGATTTTCTATGCACTGTATCAGAGTAGAGTATTATAATTGCTCTTATTTGGCACAATACATATTATAAACATTTATCTCATCTCATTTCATCAGAACCTCATTATAGTGGGAATGATGTTTTTTCACATAAGAAATTTTCATTACATAAAAATAGTTAGTAGATTAGTATTTACTTTTTAAACTTTATATTTCTATTTTGCTAATAGTTAAGTACTTTTGTTTTGATAACATCTCAACCTTCCAATTTAGTGACACTGATTTTGTTTGATTTTCTGTAAATTTCATGATAAAACTTATAATGGCCAATTTACACATTCCCTGTGGGATCGATATTTGGGGCTTAAATACAAAATCCTTTATTACATAATAATGATACATATACTTATGCAGAATCCCATTATTAATTGCAAATAATTATATATATATATTACACAACTTACTTTTCATACAAGGATCAAGTTTTTGGCGCTGTAGCGGTGTCAACTTAAAAAATCCTTACATATTAAAAATCGGGATCAAGTTTTTGACACCATTGCCGGGAATGGTAACAGTTAAATTTAGGTAAATTAAATAGTTTTGATAAATTAGGAAAGTTAGAGATAATCTATATACTATAAAATATATAAAAAATAAAAAAATCCAAAATCCAAAAAGAAATTTAATTAAGAGTATTTAAAAAAAAAGAATTTTGCTTTGCTTACTTTATTTTTTTTATGTGAAATATTGGATCTGAAGGCTTAGTACCTTACGATTCAAAGTTAGAACGTACTATTAGAAAATTTTGAAAACAACAGAGAGAAATTAAAAATTTAAAAGAAATGGCAAATAACTTAGAAAATCCAATAAATGAGAATCGACAAAGACCTTTAAAAGATTTTGTGAATCCAATAACAGATAAACTTCACTTGAGAATTCAAAATCCTGATGTTGCTGCTAATTCATATGAACTTAAACCTGCTATTATCCAAATGGTATAAATTAATCAATTTGGAGGATCACCTACTGAAGATCCTAACTTACATCTTGCTAGTTTCTTGAGATTTGTGCTACATTTAAATATGACGGAGTGTCTAATGATGCTGTTAGGCTTAGAATTTGTACTTTTTCATTAAGGGATAAAGCCAAAGTATGGTTAAATTCATTAGCACTCAGATCTATTAGAACATGAGGAGAAATATCACAAAAATTCTTGGTTAAATATTTTACACCCTCGAAAACCGTTAAGCTTATAAATAATTTTACATATTTTTGTCAATTTGAAGGGAAATTGATATATGAAGGTTGAGAAAGATTTAACGATCTTCTTAGAAAATGTCCACACCATGCTTTGCCATATTGGTTAATAATTCAAACCTTTTACAATTGATTAGTAGAATCACTAAGAACTATTATAGATGCTACTACGTGCAGATCATTAATATCAAAACCTTTTGATGAAGCATACTCTTTAATTAAGAAATTGTCTACTTATAATTTTTAATGGCCTTCTGAAAGGGTAAATCCTAAGAGAGTAGCCAGTATTCATGATTCTGATGCAATGTCTATTTTGGCATCTTAAATTGCTGCTATTTCTAAAAAGATTGATCAAATAGGAGTGAATTGTTCTCAAATACCCCCAATATTAAGGAAAATTCACTAGGACAGATTATTGATACTCAAACATCTTATGAAACAATAAATACTATAAATAATCGAAATAACAATCCCTATTCTAACTATTTGAACCCTGTATGGAAAAATCACACTAATTTTAGTTAGAATAATTATAACAATCTGGTGAATCCATCCAAAAATCTGAACAATCAAGGAAATCTTTGTTTTCGACCTTATTATCCTTCAGGATTTAACCCCAATTCTAACCCATAAGTTAAGGAAAAGAAGTTGACGATGGAAGAAGTGATCTTGAATATGGAAAATCAAATACAAAATCAAGGGGCTACTATTAGAAATATTGAAAATCAACTAGGACATATTGCTACTGCACTTAGTAATAGACTTTCTGGAAGTCTTCTGGGTATTGTGGAAGTTAATCCAAAAAATCAAAATAAAGAGCAAATTAAAGCTATTCAGTTACGAAGTGGAAAAGAAATTGAAACAAGGATCCAAAGAGAAACTGAAGTTGATGAAGAGAAGGAAGAAATGGAAAATGATCAATATGATAATGAACAAACATAAGTTCCTTTAGAAAAGTCATTACCTCCATTTTTTCAAAGACTGAAGCAGAAAAATAAAAATAAACAATTTATAAATTTTTTTGAAATCCTTAAGAAATTAACGATAAATATTCCTTGTGTTTGAGATTAGGAAAAATGCCAAGTTATGTGAAATTTATGAAGGATGTACTAAATAAGAAAAGGAAGTTTACAGATGTCGTTGCACTCAGTGGAGAGTGTAGTGCTATTATTAAAAAAAAGCTTCCTAAAAAATTAAAAGATCTTGATAGTTTTACTATACTTGTGCAATTGGTGAAAAGGTTTATGGAAAAGCTTTATGTGATTTAGGAGCAAGTATCAATCTTATGCCCTTATCGATCTTTAAACATTTAGATTTAGGAGAAATTTTCCCTACTACTGTAACTCTTCAGTTAGTTGATCGATCAATAACTTATCCAAAGGAGTTATAGAAGATGTGCTAGTAAAAGTGGATTGTAAACTTTATAGTATTGGATATAGAGGAAGATAAAGAGATTCTTATTATTTTAGGGAGACCATTTCTTGCAACAGGAAGAGCTGTATAGATGTGCTAAAAATGATAATTAATAATGAGAGTTAATGATCAAGAAGTAAAATTTAATATAGCAAAAGCTATGAAATATTCTGTAATAGAAAAGATAATGAATGTTTTAGGATGGAAGTAGCTGATTATCTGAGTAATGAATAGTTTAAGAATGAGTGTGAAGATAAATTAAAGCAAGGAGAAATTTTTGAGAATGAAGATGAAATAAAAGGAGAAGATTTGGATTACATTCAGAGAAAATTAGAAACATTATACTTTTTGGAAAACGATTGTAAAAATCTTATTCCTTCAAGTATTAAACCACCTAACTTGAATTAAAGATATTACATGCCCATTTACAGTATGTATTTTTAGGAGAGTCATCTACATTGCTTGTTATTATATCTTCTGAGTTAACTGAAATTCAAGAACAAAAGTTGATAGAAATGTTGAACATATATAAAAAGGCCTTTGGATGGACTTTAGCAGATATTAAAGGAATTAGTCATTCAAGTTGTATGCACAGAATTTTATTAGATGAAAAATATGAACCTAAAATTGATCCTTAGAGAAGATTAATCCTATTGATGAAAGAAGTTGTTAAAAAAGAGATTTTAAAATGGTTAGATGTTGCAATTATATATCATATTTCAGATAGTGCTTGGGTATGCCCAATTCATTGTGTTCCGAAGAAAGGAGTGACTGTTGAAGAAAATGATAAAAATGAATTAATATCAATAAGATAAGTTACTGGTTGGCGAATTTGTATTGACAATAGAAAATTCAATATGACCACCAGAAAAGATCACTTTCCTTTACCCTTTCAAGACCAAATATTGGATAGATTGACTGAGAATAAATTCTATTGCTTTTTAGATGGATATACCGGTTATCATCAAATTCTAATTGCTCCAGAGGATCAAGAGAAAATAACAGTATACAAGCCTATATGGAACATTTTCTTTTCGTAGAATGCTTTTTGGACTATGCAATGCACCTGCAACATTTCAAAGATGCATGATGTCAATTTTTAACAATTTTATAAAATATGGAACGGATGTGTTTATGGATGATTTTTCTATATTTGGGACTTCATTTCAGTTAGGTCTTAATAATTTAGAAAAAGTTCTAGAAGTATGTGAAAAAGTCAACATAGTATTAAATTGGAAAAAAATATTAATTTATGGTTGCAGGAGATATTGTGCTTGGGCATAAAATTTCTGAAAAAGGCATGGAGGTAGATCCTGCAAAAATCTAAGTTATAGAAAAATTAGCACCACCTACTAATGTTAAAGCAGTGAGAAGTTTTCTAGGACATGCTGATTTTTACAGGCGCAACATAAAAAAAATTTCAAAAATAACTAATCTGCTATGCCAACTTTTAGAAAAAGATAAGAAATTTGATTTTGATAAGGAATGCATAAAAGCATCTAAATTATTAAAGAAAAATTAGTCACTGCACCTGTAATAGTACCACCTGACTGGGAAAAACATTTGAAATAATGTGTGATGCTAGTGATTATGCTATTGGGGCTATATTAGGACAAAAGCACGATAAAGTTTTAAAAGTTATATATTATGTTAGTAAGACTATAAATGATTCTCAAATTAATTATACTAATACTGAAAGAGAGTTATTAGTTATTTTTTATTCCTTTGATAAATTTAGACCTTATTTAATTGGAACTAAATGTATAGTGCATAGAGATCATTCTGCTATTAAATGCTTAATGTAAAAGAAGGATGAAAAACGAAGATTACATAGATGGATACTTCTATTGCAAGAGTTTTATTTTACTGTGATTGATAGAAAGAGAAATGATAATTAAATAGCTGATCATTTGTCTAGGATAGAAATAGAAATATTAACTAATTTTGTAAATGAAATTTTAAAAAATTTCCCTGATGAACAGTTATATAGTATTGAGGAAATGGATGTACCGTTGTATGCTGATATAGTGAATTATATTGTAAGTGAAATTTTACCACCTTATATGAAAAATCCATAATTAAAGAAATCTATATATGATTCAAAAGACTATTTTTGGGATGACCCATATTTATAGAAATAATATAAAGATATAATTATTAGAAGATGTGTGTCTTTTGAAGAAACTCAACAGATAATTGAAAGATGCCATGATTCTAAATTTGGAGGACATTTTGAAAGAAATAGAACTGCATATAAGATTTTGCAAGGTGGGTTTTATTGGCCTACTATTTTTAAAGATGTTAATGAATATATTAAAATGTCTGATAGATGTCAACGAGTAGGAAATATTTGTAGAAGAAATGAAATGCCTCTAAATTACAGATTGGAAGTTGAAATTTTTGACATGTGGGGATTAGATTTTATGAGACCATTTATGCTTTCATTTGGAAACTTATATATATTACTTGTTGTTGATTATATGTCCAAATGGATTGAAGCTATTGTTGTACCCAGATGTGATGCTCGGAGTGTTTCAAAATTTTTAATTAAAAATATTTTTACAAGATATTGAATGCGAAGAGTAATTATTACTCATGGAGGATCTCATTTTAGGAATAAGAGAATCAAAAAATTAATTAAGAAATATGATATTATGCATAGATTCTCTACAATTTATCATGCTCAAACTAGCGGTTTAATAGAGATATCAAATCGTGAAATTAAACATATTTTAGAAAAAGCTGTAAATCCTTATAAATTGGATTGGTCTGCTAGAATAGAGATTGCATTATGGGCATACAGAACTGCTTAAAAGACTTTTATAGGAATGTCCCCATACAGACTGATATTTGGAAAATCATGTCACTTACCAGTAGAATTAGAGCATAAAGCATTTTGGGATATTAAGGAATTTAATTTTAATCTAAAAGATGTTGGTGAGCAAAAATTATTGAAACTCAATGAACTTGAAAAAATAAGAAATGAAGCATATGATAATGCACAAATCTAAATAAAAAAAAGAAAATATGGCATGATCGGATGATTATTCAGAAGAAATTTGAACCTAGATAAGACATTCTATTATATAATACAAGATTTAGATTGTTTCCAGGAAAACTGAAATCTAGATGGTTAGGACCATTTAAAGTGATTAAAGTCTATCATTATAAACTGTTATTATTAAAGATCCTAACACTAGAAGGTATTTAAAATTAATGGGCATCGTCTGAAACATTATTATGAAGGGCACATAGCTCAATTTAAATAATTTTTAATGTTAAGTCAACCCAACCAAACAAATGGTGTTTCGTGCTGACGACATTAAATCAAGCGCTTTGTGGGAGACAACTCATACATATATGTCTATGTATTACTATTTTGTATGATAAGTCTCTTATATATTAGTAGATAATAATCCTACACAAATTGAATTTATTATAAATTAATTCAAATATTAGTATTGGAGAATAAGTTAGAATTAAATTGAGCGAAAAGTGAAAGTCATAAAAGTTTGGCCACTAGCATAGACGGCGCCCAAGAAAACGGACCTCAGCGCCGGCAATGCCAATTGGGAGCGCCAACGGTGGTCAGAGTGGTTTGGTGGTTCAGACGACTTTTTATGGACTTTAGTGGGATTTCGCTCCATAATAACCACCAAAAGGTGTTTTTAAAGTCCTAAAAACTTCCTAGGACACCTAGAAACTTCCTATTTTTGGATTCCATGGATTCAAATTCCAGAAATACTTCAAGGTATGGTGTTTTCAATAGAAGAAAGTTTATTAGTTTCGATGCGCAGAGATTATACGATAAATTTATTATGAAGAAGAGATTGATTAAGGAGAGAGAATTTGTTAATCATGGATTGATCAATCCAAGTGCTCTGGTTGACAAGATCATTTTCCAAAAGAGATGGGAAGTTTTGTGTTACACTACCGCTGTAGTTTTTGTTTCTGTAGTGGAGTTCTATGCAAATCTACATGAAATTATCCAAGGAGTTGTCTCGTACGAGGTAAGGCTGTACCATTTACTTATGTGAGGATTAATGTATTGTATATGATTGAAAATGTTCCAATCTTTTATTATACAAATTTTATTCCTACACGAGATTTGATGCAAGATGATTATAATTTTTTGACGAATGAAAGTGATATGTGGGAAGTACAAGATGAATGATATATTAGTTTTCCTGCTTCATAACTTAATCAAATTTCAAAGCAGTAGCATTTGTTTATTTGTGCAAAAATTACTCCCTACTATGAAGATTAGTAGAGTCACCAAGGAAAGTGCTATTTTAAACTACAGTATGGAAATGGAAAAACCTATTGATGTAGGATCAATCATTTTTAAATCTGTTATGGGTATCATTATGAATGGGCCAATTTATGGACTTTAGCACACTTCTAATATTTTTCTGAATTGCAGTCAATCCCAAGTGACATATGAAAGTTGGGAAACTATTTTACTATCATGGGAGCCCATGATCCCTATTGATGATCAGTATGTTGGTAATGGAAATGAAGCACTAAATGCTATTATGGATCATTCTTCACATGCTTCAACTTCATTAATACCACCAAACAGTAGGAAGTTTGCTTATTTTGGAAGAAGAAATTGAAGAAAATTAAAAGGGAACTTCAGAGTATTATGAATGTGGTGGAAGATCTTAAGTACATTTTTTATCACCTTGATTGGAGAATGAAAGAATATTTTGATCATACTGGAACTTTTGAAGCAGGATTAGTTTGGATGTTTAAAGAAAATGAGTGGATCGAAAAAAATTCGACAGATCAATTCCCTTACCGATCCTTCTACAACCTATATGTTCATTACCAATCCATGGGAGATATCAAAGGAGGTGAAAGCACTGAAGATGAAGCAAAATGACTGAAGACTTTGGATTCTCTACTTGCTTAAGGATATTTATGTATTTGATGTAATTGTGTGGATTTGATTTGATTTGGTTTGGTTTATTTTTTTGTTAGAATTCTGAACTTTGATTATGTGTATAGTTTTATGTCAGCATTTAGAGTTGTGGCTTGATTTGAACGTTGATTTATAATTAGTTTGCTTAATAGGTGTGAATGTGTGATTTGTGAAATGTTTTTGTAAAAAGTGTATTTTCATATATAAAAGACAGTTTGTTGTTGTCAGTGAAAATGATTGTTTGTGAATGTTTATTTGTGAATTATTGTTAGATAAAAATGTGTTTAAAAATACTAAAAAAACTTTGGAGTAAATTAAAAAGAAATTGAAAATTTGAAAAAAATTTGTTGTTAGTGAAAATGGAGTAAATTAAAAGGATTAGTGAGTTTCGGGCCTTCAGCACTGGCATGGGCATTGACGGTGCCTTCAACGCGAGAGCAATAATAACCCTTTAATTCACAATTTTCACTGCAAAAACCTCTATTTTCACCCATAAAGTCACCTTCAACCTTCGGTTTTCACACCTAGGGCTTGATTTTGGGCAGATTTGAGGTGATTTAGAGGCAAAGGAACTTCAGATTTTATTTTCTCCAGGTAAGAGCTACACTTTAAAATAAAATTTTTTTAATTTTCACTAAAGATTTTTCTCACATTGCCTAGATCCAAAAGTTTTGTTTTTTTTTTAGAGATTTTGAGAAAATGCTTTGGTGAAAAACTTTTAATTAGTGGATTTAAGTTTAAAGTGCTTTACATTTTGATTTTCAAAATTTTGGAATTTATTCAGATTTTTATCAAAATTTTCTAGATTTCCTATGGCACCAAGATCGGCAAAAGAAAAATAGAATATGACGAGCAAAAGTTTGTTAGCTTTAAAGCTAGTGCTCGATTTCATAATCTTCGAGAAAATAGGAAAGTGATTTTGGATCGAGGTTTTAAAAATCTGAGAGGAGAAGTTGAACGATTGATTATGGCTCAGCAGTGTGAAAACTTCTGCTATTTTACTGTCGATGCAATAGCTGCAATAATTATGGAATTTTATGCCAACTTTACAGAGGCTTCTGATGATTTTGTTTTTGTTCGAGGAAAAAGGGTGGAGTTTACTCCAAAAAAAATAAATGAGTTTTACCAGTTAGAAGATGTTTATAGATGCCGGTATTATTCATTATCTGCTACAAATGAGGCCTTAGATGAGGTTATTTCTTTTCTAACTAGCGAGAAAGAGGCTTGGAAAGTAAAGAATGGAGTTAAAGTCAACTTTCCCCTTTCTATGATAAATGTAGTATCTAAGGCCTGGCATTATTTTATTTCTAGGAGGATGATTCCAACAAATCATCATAGTGAAGTGACCAAGGATAGAGCCATCTTAAACTACTGTATTCAGCAAGTGATGGATATAAATGTAGGCTCTATCATTTATATGAACACTCTATCTATTGCTCTAGGAGAGAACACTGGTGAATTGGCACACCCTACTCTCATTTATACACTTTGTGAGCATGTAGGAGTTGATTTCAGACCTGATGAGGAGAGGATTGAGCCTCAGAGACCGATTGGGTCTGCAAACATTAAGACTTATGAGTCCCATGTTGATTGGCAATTTGGAAGTAAGGCCAAAGAGATTCCTTCTACTTCTAAGACCCTTACCTTTATTTGGCCTATGTCAAGTGACCCCAGTAACAGGGAATTATTGGACCAGATGATGTTTCAGCAGGGAGATATTTTGAGGATGGATCATAGGATGCATAACATGGAGACCATAAATGCTCATATTGATGGTCTGATTTGCCAGAAGTTTGAATATGATGCTGCTTATGATGATGCTTTAGTGAAATGCTCATATAGTTCAATTCCCTATTCACCCTGTTTATACTCTATATCAGCATTAGAAGTTAGTTGCTAATGATGAAGAAGATGATGACTGGTGATCTTTTTGTTTGTTTATTTTTTTGTGTTGTACTTTGTGATGGTATTTTTTGTTTTGTGATATCGTTGAGACTCTGTTTTTATGTTGTAATGTGTAAAACTATTTTCATTTTTAGAATTTAGTTTAGTTCTGTTGTTAGTTTCAACACTTTGTTATATGTATTGTAATTAACTCTTTCTCAACAAATTTTTTATATATTACGTGCAATTTACTGTTTTAAGCCTTGTAGTTTTTCAAATTAGCATATGTAGTATTTCAGAATTTATTTGTAAAAATCAGAATCTTCAACAGGTATGAATTTTCTTTATGTATTTAATGCTTTCTTTCACCCTTTTATTTTTAAAGTTCTTCATGTAAATAATTTAAAAAAATTTAAGTTTGGGTTGGAAAAAAATTATTTTAAAAAAGTGAAAAGATAACTTAATTTTATTTGTCCTCACTTAACTATATTTTCAAAAATTTTAAATTTAACATGACTTTGGTAATAGGGGTTAACTTTGGATAACTATATTTATGTTTTTAAATATATAGTAAATTTAAGTAAAAATTTTTCAATAATAAAGGTTAATTCTAGAAACTAAGATATTTGGTAAAAGAGAATAAGACTATGTTTTTCTATTTTAAGTAAAGATCTTAAAAATCTTAAAAGATTCATGTAAAAAGAAAAGAATTAAACTTTATGTAATTTTTAAGTTAAAATAAATTTATTAAGTGAAGAAATGTAAAAAGTTTTTAACTTTAAGAAGAGGATAGTGAAGTTCAAAATTATTAAAGGCTATCAAAATATAGTAATCCTCACATACATAAAAAAAAAGGATGTGGGGAGAAGCTTGAAGAGATGCCTAATTAAAATTTGGTTTCACTTGAATCAACTTAAGGAAAAAGACGTGGACACATTTTCTAAACTTTTTATTTGAGCATTAGCTTAATGATTAGTAAAGTTTTATGAAGTTCATTTTCATATGAATTTTTTAAGTGACTTTAATATGAAAAATTACAATTTTTTCTTGTAAGAAATAGAGGATCATAAATCTTAGACTTAATTACTGAATATCTTAGCACCTTTAGTATTAAGTGGAGTTGTTTTGAATTTTTCTTAAGTTATACTATTATGTTTAGAGAACTTAAATATGGAAGTCTAGAAGTTAAATTCTTTATCATAAGTCATATTTTTATGTAGTATATAAGTTACTTGAGGGCAAGTAACATGTAAGTTTGGGGAATTTTGATACACCGAAAATATATGCATTTTTAGACTTATATTTTATAATTATTTTTGGTGATATTGCACCTTAATGGAAGGTATTTTGATGTTTTCTTACAGGTTGGTTATTTTTAGGAGTTAAACCAAAAAAGGATGGAATTTGGAGTCCAAATGACATTTTTGAAGAAGAACTCAGCACCGACCGCGCCAAGGGCAGCGCCGACCGCGCAGAACAACAAAACAGCTGAAATTTGTACTCAGTGCCGACGGCGCTAAAACTAGCACTGACGGCCCCAAAGGTGGTTCAACCCCCGTTTCTAGAAGTTTTGATGTATTTGGATGATTTTTTAAGAGTTTTTGGAGGCACCTATTGGAGAACCGACCTTGGGCTTTATTTGAGGTTCATCAGGAAAGTGACTCCTTTTTGCTCCAAGACGTTCCACCACGCTCCATTTTTACCATTCTTCATAATACATCTTCATTCCACCACCATATTGGAGTCCATTAGTGATTTTTCTTTCATAGTTTAGAGTTTGTGTGGTGAGATTTAGTGTGAAACTTTTTGTAAGAGTGTTGGAGTTGGAGAAAGCGAGAGATATATTTTTCCTGCATTTCTAAGAAAAGGCTACAAGGGATTTGCTTTGAGGCAGAGTTTCAGATAAGTTTTGTTTGTTTATTAGTGTTGTATGAACTTTCTTTTATATATGAAATTTGTGCCTGTTGTGTCTATCTCATGAAGTCTAAGTAGTTCACTTTATCTTTCTCGCTACTCTGAGTATGGTGAAATGAAGAGATACTTTGAAGTGCCGATATTAAAATATAAAATAAATTGTGATTATTTTTTAACTCTGAACTTAATTTACATTTCAGCTTGGCTAATTGAATTGTTAAAATATGTTATGAAACATATGATCTGGGAAATGGAGTATGACTTCTACAATAGAGTGAGAATAACATTTGATTTCATGGAGGATAAATTTGTTCATGGAATTAAGTGCAAATAAATAAGGAAATATTCTTTATTGGGTATAGAATTAGAGAATATTTAGGGCGACAGACTAAAATTTTAGTGTTTAACAACTGAAGCGAGAGTTAGCCCTCAGGTGAAGGGAAGTGGGAGCTCTGGAGTGGGAGTCGGTATCTTTCTAGCCTAGCCATGGATTTAAGGACTAAACCTAGGATTAGCCAATGATTTTCTATGCACTGTATCAGGGTAGAGAATTTTAATTGCTTCTATTTGATACAATACATATTATAAACATTTATCTCATCTCATTTCACCAGAACCTCGTTGGAGTGGGAAAGATGTTTTTTCACATAAGAAATCTTCATTACATAAACATAGTTAGTAGATTAATATTTACTTTTTAAACTTTGCATTTCTATTTTGGTAATAGTTAAGTACTTTAGTTTTGATAACATCTCAACATTCGAATTTAGTGACACTAATTTCGTTTGATTTTCTGTAAATTTCCTAGTAAAACTTATAATGGACAATTTACACCTTCCCTGTGGGATCGATATTTGGGGCTTAAATACAAAGTCCTTTATTACTTGATAACGATACGCACACTTGCATAGAATCCCATTATTAATTGCTAATAATTATATATATATATATATATATATATTTTTACACAACTTACTTTTCATACAAGGATTAAGCATTTGGCTTTATAGTGGTGTTAACTTCATAAATCCTTACATTCTCAATCATAAAAATCTCGTTTATTCTTGAAGGAGTGAACTGCACAAACCTACCTCGCATATAAATCATTCCTTATTTGATCCCTTGAAGATTTTTAGAAAATTATTTTACTATAGGAACAACAATAGCAGCAGTAGTGTAGTAAAGCACTTCCCACCGCCTCTGCGCAATAGTCTACTCTACTCGAGTATTCGGCATGTTGAATCATTAATTAAAAAATCCCCTTTCTTTGATAAGCCTCTTCTTCACTAGCACTCGATCATGTAACTTCTGTGCATCAAAACTGATGAACTTTCTCCGATTGAAAATTCTAAATATAGCGGATTTTTAAGAGTGGGAAGCATTAGGATTTAAAAAGTGGTGACTCTTCTTTCATTTCCCCACCTAAAATATGGTTTGGATTCGATTTTTAAGACTTATATGGAGAAGAAACCGCTAGAAATTGCTATTTGACATGTTTTAAATCTTTTCAGACATGCGGCGCATCATGCACCAAATCTGGTGCATCATGTGCCAACTCTCTGGAAAGTGGCACATCATGTGCCAATCTGGCGCATTATACGCCAATTCCAAAATTTTGTCATTTTGATTTCAATCCAATAAATTTTTAATTTTTCATAAAATTAAGTAAATAAAGATGTTTCTAAATATTTTTTTCAAATAAACGGACTACATAAAGACATAAACATAAATATACGTAAAATATTTCAAACAAAATAGACTGAAAATCAAACTAAACAACGATACATATGAGTTGCCTCCCACAAAGCGCTTCGTTTAATATCGTTAACCCAACATTCTCAGTCTTATTCTGGGTGACCCAACATTACAGTCTCTTTAAAAGCTATTTTTTGACCGTCAAAATATGATTTTAGTCTGTGCCCATTCACTATAAATATTCTTTCAGTCTTGGGGTCTTCAATATTAACTACCCCATAAGGATAGATATTTATAACTCTGAATGTCCCTGTCCACCTAGACTTTAATTTTCCAGGAAATAATTTCAATATTATATTATATAATAAAACTTCTTATCCAGGTTCAAATTCTCTTTTTATTATCTTCCAATCATGCCATTCTTTCATATTTTTCTTCTAAATTCTTGCATTATTGTAAGATTCATTTCTAATTTCCTCAAGATCATTCAATTGTAATAATCTTTTCTCACCTGCTTCTTTCAAATTGAAGTTAAATTTTTTATCACCCAATAAGCTTTATGATTCAATTCAACTAGCAAGTGATAATTCTTCCCAAATATTAATCTATATGGGGAACTTCAATGAAATCAATATGTATATATTTCCGAATGAGGGTATAAATGGTCCCATCAAATCTAATCCCCATGCATCAAAAAATTCAATGTCTAAATTAAAATTTAGAGGCATTTCAATTTTTCTTGAAATTTTACCTACTCTTTGTCACCGATCACATGTTTTGATATATATATTAGTATCTCTAAATAGAGTAGGCCAATAAAATTCCAATAGTGAAATTTTATGAACAATTTTATCATTCCTAAAATGTTCTCCAAATTCAAACTCATGACATTTTTGAATAGTTTCTTGAGTTTATTTATAAGGCACACATCGTCTCATCATTAAATCTTTACATTGCTTATACAAATAAGGATCATCCCAAAAATAAGATTTTGCATCTTGAATGAATTTTTTTTCCTGTTGTTTTGTTAGTCCATATGGTAAAATACCACTAAAAATATAATTTATAATATCAGCATACCAAGGTATTTCTCATCCTTTTACAACATAAAGTCGTCATCAGGAAAAGTTTCATTAATCTCTTTTTCCATGTCAAGTATTTTTCTTATTCTAGCCTAGACAGATGATCAACAATTTAATTATCAATCCCTTTCCTATTGACTACTACAAAATCAAACTCTTGCATCAGAACAAATTAATCTTGGTTTAACCTCCTTCTTTTGCATCAAATATTTACTAGTCGAATGGTCAGTAAGCACAACACATTTTGCTCTAACCAGATATGATCCAAACTTATCAAAGGCAAACATAACAGCTAATAACTCTCTTTCAGCGGTGGTGTAATTAATTTGAGCATCATTAAGGTTGAATACGAGATTAGTCTTTTCACAATATTCCAGAACTTTTTCTAAATGATTTAGACATATTTCGAATGAAGTTCCAAATACAGAAAAATCATTCATAAAGACTTCAATCCCTTTTTCAATCAAATCACTGAAAAATGACATCATACATCTTTAAAATATTGCAGATGTATTACATAATCCAAAATGACATCATACATCTTGAAAATGTTGCTAGTATATTACATAACACTATATTTGGTCTGTATGATGTTACTGATTGCTTTTATTCTTAGTTTACTTTGACTGATGCCGAGCTTGATGACATTATTGGAATTTTTGACTGATGGGCATAGAGCATGGAAGATGAAAATTTGACATAAGGTAAAATTTTTCCTTTTCAATGATTAATGTTCATTTAAGATCCTGACATTACTTTATATATGCTAAACTTGTTCCTACGAATCATTTTAGTGAGGTCACTCATGAGCGAGCCAATTTGAACTACTATATTCAAATAGGGAAACCTATATATATCAATTATAATAATATTGGCTCTCTCATTTATAATAAATATTATTATTTCTTAATATGAAGGGACAACTGGAGGTTTGGGTTACCCTTCACTCATTTGCACCATTTGTATCAAATCTAGAGTTAGATATGAATCATGTGAGGAAGTACTGCCATCGTAAAAACCTATTAAAAAGCTACTTTCAAAATGTATGGAAAGAATACTTATTCAGGATCCAGGGGTGGAGGTTCAGACATTCTATCTACTTCAACCTCGAGACCTACCACATCTGGTACTTCTACTCTGGACACTGTATTGGAGCAATTATTTATACAAAAAGTAGATGTTTTATCTTTAAAGAATCAAATGAGAGGATTAGAGGTACACATGGACCTCAATGATCAGTATTTAGAAAGGGGAGTTGATCATGATGCTACTTTTAATGAGACTCTAGTGAAATTTTTGAGGGGCGATCATTTAGTTAAATTTCCTACATGCCCCAGATTTTTTCCATACGAGAGTGGTGGGGAGGTGAAGGAGTATGTTGATATTGGTCATGATGATGAGGTGAAGGATGAATAGATTGTTTTTTCCTTTACTTTGAATCTTGTATTTGGATTTTCTTTGTTAGTTATTTTGATGTATTATTGTTTGATTGTTGTGTTTGTACTTTGATTAGTCTTTTTAGGTTTACATGAATGTTAGACTGTTATGCTGCACCTTTTCATTTATTGGATAATTGTTTACTTCTTTTTGCTCCAGTTTGTATTGTCTATGTGTTAGAGTAGTCTTTACTTTATGCTTATATACTTAAACATGTTAATTAAAATTATCATTGGTCAACACTTGTCTGTACTGCTTGTACCAGTACTGTTTACATGTTTAGTATCCTGTTATATGTAGTATTGTTAATTTTTTCTCTCTTCACACTTGTTATGGATTTTGATGTTTAAGACTCATTAAAAATTTAAGTTTGGGAAGGGAGAAAAACTTTTTAAAACTAAACCTGGAGAAAAACTTTTTAAAACTAAACCTTATTTTTCCTCAATAAACTATCTATTTTAAAAATTATGCTAACATAATTTGTGGTATGTGGTGTTAACTTGAGAAAATTATATTTTTGATTTTTTAAATGTTATTGTAGACTTAAGTAAAATTTTTTAGTAAAAAGGCACAATTCTGGAGTTAAGGTTCTTGGTATAAAAGTTTGGAATATGCTTTTACTCTTCAAAATAGGAAAAGTTGTATTTTTGAAATGTTAGAAAAATTAGATACACTTCAAATAAAAGAATTAGAGACTCTATGAAAAATCATTGTGGTACTAATACACATTTCTTGTGAAGAAATGTGAGATGTTCTTAACCTTAGGAAGATGATAATGAAGTTCAAAATCATTAAAGGCTATCCAGATATAGTAACCCTCACATAAAAAAAGATAAGGATTAAAAGGATCATAAGAGAAAATAAAAAGAAAAACAAAAGGAAAATAAAAGCCGAAAATAAAGATATGTGAGATGAAGCTTCAAAAGATGCCTATTTAAAAATTGGTTTCACTTGAACCAACTTAAAGGAAGAAAAACATATTTACAATTTTGAGCTATTTTTGAAGTATTAGTATCTTTACTCTTAGGGTACTTAGTTAATTCTTTTCTTTTAATTCTTCTGAGATTTCTAAGTATGACAAATTTCAATTATTTTTGAAATGAATAGAAAATCAGAATTTCTAAACGTGATTACTAGGCATGCTTATACTTTAGTTTTAACCTGAATTATTGATAACTTTTCTAAAAAGTTTCACAATCACATTTATGGAAAAAAAACTATAATAATCTTTAAGTAAACCCCACTAACATAAGTTATAAGGTTTTTACCTAATAAAAGTGGTTACTTGAGTACAAGTAACGTTTATGTTTTGGGGATTGACATGCCAAAGAATTGACTACCTTTTTATACGTATTTAATGCCTATTTTATATGATATTGTACTTTAATGGAATGTCTTTTACATATTTTTGGTTTCAGGTCGAGGAAATGTAACTTAGAGAAAATGGAGCAAAATGAGGACAAAATGGAGCAAAAAATGGTACCACATGATCAAGTGTTTTTGTGTCAGCTTTTGGCACCATAGTGCTAATTCTCAACGTAAGCAGGCACCATAGAACCACAGTTTGGAACTATAGCACCAAAAGTGGTTTTCAATTTGTTTCAATAAATTTGGATAAATTTTGAAGAGGTGCTTGAAGTAACCCTTGGCTTTTTTCAGAGCTTTATAAAATGGGCCAACTAGTTGGTCATTAAATGAGGCTCTAAAAGGTGTGTGAGTTAGTAGGGGTGAGATTGTGTAAGAGAGGAGAGTCCTTGATTTTGTAAGAAGTGTTTGAAGATGTCTTGAAAGAAACTTCAGGAATTGATTAGGGAGGAGTCTAAGACAAATACTTGTCTTTGTATTTATGTTTTTGTTGATAAAAGTTGGCTTTAAATATAAATCATGTTTTGTTGTGTTATCCTCATGAGTTCTAAGCAATTTTCTTTTCTTTCTCCTTGTAATACAAAATAATTATTTGAAGGATTTAATTTATTTAAAATTCTTTTATTCCATAAGTAGTGATGTTATTTTCACTGGTTCTTCATTTACTTTGCAAACTGGCCATTTGTGATGTTAAAATTTATTATGAAATATAATGACCCCAAAGGGCTATAATTTCGCCCAACTAGTGAGTAACATACTGACATTATGAGGAGGAGAACCAAAATCTAAGGAGTGCAAATTAATAGGGAGATAAGTCTTTATGGAAATAGAATTGGTGTTTCTAGGGTGGCAGGCTAGATCCTTTCCCAATTTGGTCTAAAGTTGGAACTAAGGGTCCGTGGTAGGTCCTATAGAAAAGGCCCAGTGGGTAATCTAGAAGTGGCAGGCTAGAATCTACCTAGCACTACCACACAAGCTAGAACTTACTTTAGATTATTCAATGTTCCTTATGCACTCGAAAGAGGGTAAAGAAGCAGGTATGCTCCTATTTGTCACAACACAACATCTAAACCTTTAAACTCTTTGATTGCAACATTGATTATGAATTAATAGCAAGGAGAAATATTCTTTACATAATTCAAACTTTTCTACATTTAATTATTTTATAAGATCTGCTTTTTAATTATGCTTACAATTAAATCTTGCATAATTTAGTTTTAATCTTTTTAAAATACTTCAACATTCTTCTCTACAAGTTGTGTTTGCAGTTTTTATAGGAGTTGTTCTAAGTCCTTATAGAAGTTACAGCTTTCCATGTAGGATCAATACTGGGCTTCAAAAAAAAACTCTATATTACATGAAATGATATGTATTCTTGCGTAGTATCTAGTGTGTAAACTATTTTCTAAATTTCATAACATTTCAATTTAGTACACCAGCCGTTAAATATAAATTGAGTCAATTTTTTGACAATCTTTTGGAACTTAAATATCTGCATAATTGTGGGTCGGGTCAGTAAGTTCTATAACTGAGCTTCTATGATAATCGATATGAAAGTCCTATGGCTAGATCCTAGGCTTCTAGAGAGGATAATCTTGACCTCACCAAAAATGAGGTCAACAAATGGACCCTTAATAGGTGTGGTGTGTCGGATGAGCGCACTATGCGTATTGATGTTGACCAAAATGATCAATTAAACCACACAAACGTCTAAGCCAAGACATTTAGAAAAAAATGTAAAATTGAATGAGAAAGCTTTCTACTTGGGAATTAGCACGCATATTTTAAATTGTAGTAGTGAATTTTTGTTGTGACCTTTGTTCTTTTACCATTATAAGGGGGTGTTTTTTGAATTTTTATTGACAATCATCAGGGTTCCCCTTTGTGATAGTAATAGTTGTGACAAGTTTGATTCATTTGTAATTTGAATTTGAATTTAGATTTTGATTTTGGTTTTGTAGAAATTTTGAATATAGTGGTGAGGAGATTAGATTGAGATGGAAAGTACAAGGACTCAAATCCAACTCAAAGACCGATCGAGAAAATTTTACTACCTTAGAAAGAAAAGCTCAAGGACTCACATCCAACCCAAGAGGTAGCATATTATAATTAGAATTTAGGTACTGATCCCAATATTTGATTTGGAGGTATCATAATTTCACACCGAACCTAAGGATTTGATTTAGAGATATCAAAATTTCATACCAACCCTTGGGATTTGATTTGAAGGTATCGAAACTTCACATGGACCCTCGAGATTTAATTTGGAGGTATCAGAATTTCACACCGACTCTTAGGATTTGATTAGGAGTGGAAAACTTATGAAAGAGAGTGTGAAAAATTAGGGAACTTGTGATTGATTTGTAGAGTTGTGAAAATATTATACATTTGGTGAAACCTGTGTAGATAATAATGAGGAATTTATTGATTTTGCTAGGAATTTGGAATTTGTGGAAATTTGATTGTGAAGCATGTGGAATTTCGAATTTGGGTTATCATTTCAATTAATTTTTCATGTTATTTTATTTTATGCATATATATATTTTGTATAGTTCTTCATTTTTTATAAAATTGAAGTTCAGCAGTTTTAATTCGATCGTACAATGTTGCAGTTTTAAACACAACGTTGAAGCCATAAGTGATCTTTGTTAATTTCCATTGAAATTGAATACATTTGAGAATATCAATACATTAAGAGTACATCCAAGTAGAAACTGTAATATTTCATATCAAGTCTATTTTGAAGCAACCAAAGCATGTCAAAGAAAATTCTGCTCATCTGAAATTGTGCTGAGATCAATCTATCCTCCTAAGCTACTGTCATAGCCGGAATCGTGTCTCTGTCGTCACCGACAATTCCCTTCATGTTGAATGTTGATTGTTGGATGTTGTTATTGTTGAGGAGTCACCACTCTATTTATCTATCATATTTTAGAATCATGTGAAGGATTCTCAGATGTTAAAAAACAGAGAGAAAGAAGGAAAAGGGCTCATAAAATAAAAAATAGTAGGAAAAGGAAGTATAAGGATAATTTTCATTGTGGTGAACATTACAGAGAAAATTCTACAATATCCAATTTCTAAGATTTTCGTATAAGGAAAACCACATGAAAAACTTAATAAGTAGAGATATAGGCATATTACCTATTCCGAGTTCTTCATTCTCCTTTAAGAGCAAGCTCCTATAGTTAATTACATCTCAGACAACCAACATTATCTAAGAAAACTCATTCCTTAAGAAATGTATTCTCAAGATCAAGGAAAGAAACATCAATGTTTGAACCTATGGTAAAAGGTTTCTAAGAATTCGATTCTACCATAGAGGGTTTTATTTTTTCGTTTTGTTCTTGTTAAATTCATTTTGTTTTATTGTATTTTTTCACTTTATTTTTGTTTATATCTTATTTACGTCATTTGATTTTTGTCTTTTTTTTCATTTTGTTGTTTTGTTTTCGTTGTCTATGTCTTATTGTTTATGCTATTTTTATTTGTTCAAGTTGTTTTATTTCGTTGTTGTCATTTTATTACTGTGTTGTTTTGAGGCTTACCTTTTCTGCTTCAGAATTTCGTCCTACAAAACAGAGTGAGCACACCCTAATAACATGAAAAGAAAATCTAATGCCTAATGTTTTTATAATTCCAATAAACATGCAAGACAAAACATGATTAGTTTGAAATCATGTTTAAATTAACAAACTTTTAGACAACTCAGTCAAGATATCTATGACTTTGTTGTCCCAGGGTTGTAAGGGTATTCAGATCTGCTTAGTCAAAAAGGTGTTTAAACCAGGACTTAAAGATTCTTGTCGGCAACCACATATTACGTTGTTCAATAAATCTTTGTAGATCTAAACACTGATTTTTAAGTTATTTTTTTATGTTCAAATTTATGTTTTAATGTCTCTAAAAAGAGTCTTATGTCATTCTTTGATTAATTTTTATTCATTATGTTATTTATTTTAGGTCTGATTGTTGGTTATGCTTAAAGAAGTTTAATTGAGATCTAATAGATTAGACCAAAATTTAAGTTCAATGTCATTAGAACCTAAGGATTGAGATGGTTTTGGTTCAATTTAGGTTGAACCTAAGGTTAGAGACAATTTTAAGTCCAATTTAGGTATAACCTAGGCGTGAAATGGTTTAGGTTAAATGTAGGGAGAGCTTGAAGTTTAAGATGATTTAAGTCCAATGTATGTAAAACTTAAGATTTAATATTGCTTAGGTTCAATTTGGGTAGAACCTAAGGATAAGAGGTAGTTTTAGGTCCAATTTAGGTAGAACGTAGGGCATGAAATGGTTTAGGTTCAACATATGTATAACTTAAAATTTAAGTCCTATGTAGGTAGGACTTGATTTAATATTTCTTAGGTTCAATTTAGGTAGAACATAAGGAATAGAGATAGTCTTAGATCCAATTTAGGTAAGACCTAGGACATGAAATGGTTTAGTGTCAACATAGGTATATCCTAAAGTTTAAGATGATTTAACTTTAAGATTTAATATTACTTAGCTTCAATTTGGGTAGAACCTAGGGAATAGAGATGGTTTAGGACCGATTTGGGTAGGACCCAAAGTACGAAGTGTTTAGGTTCAATGTAGGTAGAACTTAAATTTTAAGATGATTTAAGTCCAATGTAGGTAGGACTTAAAGTTTGAGATGATTTAGATGCATTTTAAGTTGAGCCTGAGGTTTAAGTTGATTTAGATTCAACGTAAATTGAACCTAAGATTTGGTTTGAGTTGACATAGGTTCAACATGGATTGAACCTAACATTTATATCGATTTAAGTTCAATATAAGTTGGACTTAAGACTTTAGGTTTTAACTTAGGTTCAATGTGGATTGAACTTGAGTTTATGCTATAGCTTAGGTTCAAAGTTGGATGAACTTAAGGGTTTAAGTTCATTTAGTTTCAATGTAGGTTGAGCCTAAAATTTAAGTTGACTTAGGTTCAATGTAGGTTAAACGTAAGCATTTAAGTTAAGGGAGTAAGCCTAACTTAATGGATGTTTTAAGTTTAAATTAATCTAGACTTAGTCGTTGTTTTAGGATTACTTAAACTTAATATAGGTAAGATTTAAGTATTTTTTTAGTTTTAAAAGGGATTAAACTTAATTAGGATTTGATTTAACTTAAACCTAATATAATTAAGGTTTAAGGATATTAATTAAATCTAATAGGGATTAAACCTAGTTATGGTTTGACTTGACTTAAACCTCATGCAATTAAGGTTTAAGAAGTTTAATTTAGTATGATAGGGATTAGATCTAATTAGGGTTTCAATTTGACTTAAACCTAATGTAATTAAGGTTTAATAATGTTAATTATGTATAATAGGGGATTAGACCAAATTAAGGTTTAAATTGACTTAAACCTAATGTAATTAAGGTTTAAGAAGGTTATTTAAGTCTAATAAGGCATTAGACCTAGTTGGAGTTTAATTTAACTTAAACCTAATGTAATTAAGGTTTAAGAAGGTTGATTAGGTCTAATAGGGGATTAAACCTAGTTAGGGTTTAATTTGACATAAACCTAATGAAATTAAGGTTTAAGAAGGTTGATTAGGTTTAATAAGGGATTAGATTTAATTAGGGTTTAATTTAACTTAAGCTTAACATTATTAATATTTAAGAAGGTTAAGTATGTTTAAGAAGGGATTAAACTTAATTACGGTTTGATACACCTAAAATATATAGTATTTTTAGACACATTTTTAATTCCTATATTTTAGATATTGCGCTTAAATGGAAGGTATTTTTGTGTTTTCCTTTCAGGTGCAGGTAAAAAGGTGGAAAATGCTTAGAGAAGTGAAAAATGGTCAAATTTGGAGCAAATAGGTAAAAAATGTGCGAAAGAGTTTTAGCGCCTAAGCGCCAAATTCGGCGCCTAAGCGCCGGGTAAACAGAGAAGGCCACGCCTAAGCGCCAAAGGCCCCGTGCTTAAGCGCAAGTGGCAGTTCTTAGATGATTAAATTTGGTTTTTTGCAAATTTTGAAGAGGTTTTTGAGGCACTTATTTGCTTAATAGGTGGTTACAACGTTCCTGGATGATAATTATTGCGAAAGGATGCATCTCTTGGGGAAATTTATTGAATCAAGGCACATTTTAAAAAGATACCAAGGCACTTTTTGGAGAATTATAAAAAGAAGGAAGATTAGGACTTTGAAAGTGGTCCTAAAAGTATTGGGAAAGTTTTGAAAGTTCAAAATTTGGGGAGTTAGTTGGAGAGATTTTCAGGCACCACATATTTATTCTTTTTTATTTTAGTTTTATATTGAGAGTGTTGTAAAAGAGAAGAAATTCAAAGGAACTTCAAGAATTTGGTGGAGGACTTGAGATAAGATTTTATCTTTTGTTTTAGATTAATTTTTATTTTAATTGAGACTTGTTTTTGGTTTGACAATGATTTCTACTTTTAAACTAAAGTGTGGTTTTGTTTTGTCCATAGATTCTGAGTAGTTTTCTTTATCTTTCTTCTTAAAATGATAAGTAATTAAGTGTTGGATAGACTTGTAAAGAATATTGATCTTTAATGTTGGACAAAGTTGTGATGATTTAAATCCATGCACTCCATTTTCTCCATAGATTATGAGTAGTTTTCTTTATCTTTCTTCTTAAAATGATAAGTAATTAAGTTTTGGATGGAATAACGGAGAGTATTGATCTTTAATGTTGGAAGAAGTTGTGATGATTTAAATCCATGCACTTCATATGGAGAGTTTTGATCTTTGATGTTGGAAGAAGTTGTGATGATTTAAATCCATGTACTTCATTTACTTCTTGGTTTGGCCAATCCAGATGTTAAAATTTATTGTGAGAGCATGTAAGGACCGGGCTGATATTGTCTCAGTCAACAATTGGAAAGAATCACTAGAGGTTGTATGAATGAGAATGTAGTTCATATGATTGAGTGGAAATAAATAAGGAAATATTCATTGAAGGGTGTAGAGTTAGAGGAATTTAAAGTAATAGGTTAAAGCCCCCAACTTGGATTATGGTTTTAGGTTCTGATATGAGATGTTATCCCTCAGGTGGAGGGAATCAAGGGAACTCTAGAGTGAGAGCTAGTATCTTCCCTGCCTAGCCGGTCTTCAGAACTATTCAAACCTTAAATTAACCATTTTTCTTTATAGCATCTCTAGTAAGGGTAAAGAATATTATTGCTTCTATTTGACACAACACAATATACATACTTCCACAACATAGTTCTATTACTTATTACTGATTCATGATAAGGAGAAATATATTTTCATATTTAGTGCTTTTCTTCTACAAAACCAAAGTTATCTTTTTAGGTTTGTCTGTTTTTGTCAAAATATTAAAATTACCAAAAATATTTAAACTTTATTTACTGTGAAAATTTCTTTAGTTTAAATAATTATCTTTTTAAAAAATAGAAGGTTTTCCAAAAAGCGCATATTGCATATCTTCCCTGTTTGTTCGATATTTAGGTCTTAATCAAAAAGTCCTATATTACTGGATAACGATACATATACTTGCATTATATCCTAATATATATATAAATTCAAAGTTAAATTCTTATTTTTCTTCAAGATCAAGTTTTTGGTTTTGTTGCAAAATAAGGAAATGAAGTGAAAAATATAATCAGAATTATTGTTATACTGTTGCATATAAGCAGTTATCAAGGATCAAGGTTTTGGCGCCGTTGTCGGGGAAGTGAAGTGAAAATTTTAAAAAATTTATTGATTTAAAAGCAAATTTCTATTTTTAGAAAGTCTTATTTAAAGTTTAAGTTATTGTATTTTATTTTGTGTGTGTTTAGTTTTATTTTAGTTTATGTTAGTGTATGCGTAGTTCAGATTCTGAATGACTAGTGTCCTACGATTTTGAATTAGAGAGAACTGTTAGAGAAATAAAAAAAACCAAGAAAAACTAAAAATCTTGAAAAGTCCAAAAAAATTATAGAAATGGCAAACCAAAAAAATCAAAATGCTGAAATTAATCAAGAGTTTAGACCTTTAAGAGATTATGTCAACCCCACTATAGATGAATTTCATTGTAGTATTTAAAAACCTATTGTAGTGGCTAATTCATTTGAGCTTAAGCATGCTATTATCCAAATGGTATCAAATAATCAGTTTGGGGGATCACCAACTGATGATCCAAATTTACATCTTGCCAATTTTCTAGAATTGTGCGCTACATTTAAATATGATGGTGTATCGGATGATGCCATAAGACTTAAGTTACATTGTGGGATAAAGCTAAGATGTGGTTGAATTTGTTAGCACCTGGATCTATCAGAACTTGGGGTGATTTAGCACAAAAATTCCTTGATAAATATTTTCCACCATAAAAAAATGCAAAGCTTAGAAATGATATTACATCTTTTAATCAGTTTGAAGGCGAATCTATTTATGAAGCATGGGAAAGATTTAAAGAACTCTTAAGAAAGTGTCCACACCATGCTATACTAGATTGATTAATAATTCAAACTTTTTGTAATGGATTAGTTGGATCTCATAGACCAATTATCGATGCCGTTGTTGGTGGTTCATTGATGTCAAAACCATTTCATGATGCTTATGCTTTAATTAAAAAAATGTCTGCCAATAATTTTAAATGGTCTTCTGAGAGGGTGAATCCTAAGAAAGAAGCCAATGTTCATGAAACTGATGCATTTACTATGTTAGCAAATCAAGTTGCTCCAATTTCAAGGAAGTTAGACCAATTTGGAATGAATTTTTCTCAACCAATTTCCATGATTAAAGAGAATCCCAAATGGTAGATTCTCAAGCTTCATTAGAAACTTTGAATTTCATAAATAACAAGCAGAATAACCCATATTCAAATTATTATAACCCAGGTAGGAAAAACCATCTCAACTTTAACTGGAACAACAATTCAGGTGGTAATAATCAGCAATGGGAGAACAACCAAGTAAACCCATTGAGAAACTGGAAAAATCAAGGGAATAATAATTATAGATCAACTTATCCTTTAGGTTTCAACAGTAATACACATTAAAAACAAGGAGTTGTCTATTGAAGAAGTGGTGTTACAAATGAGAAATCAATTACAATGTGAATGAGCTACAATTAGAATTACTAATAATCAACTTGGGCAAATAGCAAATTCATTAAGTAATTGATCCCAACGAACACTTCCTTGTAATACTGAATCAAATCCAAAAGACCAGAATAAAGAGAAAGTAAAAGCCTTCAACTTAGAAGCGGAAGAGAGTTGGAAGGTAGGGTTAAAAAAGAAATTGAAGTAGAGAGAGTAGAAGTTGAAGAATCAAAAGAGGATGCTCCAAAAAATTCTGAAAGACTTATTTCTCCGCTAAAAATTGATTTGGAAAAACCACCACCTCTATTTCCTCAGAGACTTCATCAGCAGAAGTTGGATAAGCAATTTTCAAAATTTTTGGAAATATTTAAGAAGCTTACATGTCAACAAAAGTTGGATAAGCAATTTTCAAAATTTCTGGAAATATTTAAGAAGCTTATAATTAATATTCCTATTAGTTAAATCCTTAGAACAAACGCCAAGCTATGTAAAGTTTATGAAGAATATTCACAACATGAAAAGGAAGTTTGAAGATAATAAGAATACAGTTAGGAGCGTAGTGCTATAATTCAGAAAAAGCTTCCTGAAAGCTTAAAGATCCTAGTAGCTTTACAATTCCATGTGCAATAGGAGACAGATTTTATGGGAAAGTTTTATGTGATTTAGGTTAAAGCATTAATCTTATGTCATTATCAATATTCAAAAGATTGGGATTAGGAGAAATAACCCCTACTATTGTAACTCTGCAGTTAGCAGATCATTTGATAACATACCCTAAAAGAGTTATAGAAGATGTCCTAGTGAAAGTGGATCAATTTATCTTTCCTGTTGATTTCATTGTGCTAAGCATATGGAGGAAGATAAAGAGATACTTATCATTTTAGGGAGACCTTTCCTAGCCACAGAAGGACAAAGATAAAGAGATACCTATCATTTTGGGGAGACATTTCCTAGCCACAAGAAGAGCAATGATAAGATACCTATCAATTTGGGGAAACCTTTCCTAGCCATAGGAAGAGTAATGATAGATGTCCAGAAAGGGGAATTAATAATGCGCATCAATGATCAAACTATTACATTCAAATTCAGGGTTGATCCTCAATAGGGACTGAATCCTATTATGAAAGTTGTTAAGAAAGAAATTTTAAAGTGGTTAGATGTTGGAATTATCTACTGTAGTTCAGATAGTGCATGGGTTAGTCCAATTCACTGCATTCCTAAGAAAGGAGGAGTAACTGTAACTGTGAATGAACATAATGAATTAATACCTGCTAGATAAGTTACAAGGTGACGAATATCGATTGATTATAGAAAATTAAATCTTGCCACTAGGAAAGATCATTTTCCATAACCCTTTCTAGATCAAATGCTGGATAGATTAGCTGGGCATAAATACTTTTTTTTTTCTAGATGGATATACTAGTTATCACCAAATATAAATATCTCGTGAGCATCAAGAGAAAATAACTTTTACTAGTTCTTATGGTACTTTTGCTTTTAGAATGATGCTCTTTGGTTTATGTAATGCCCTTACTATATTTCAAAGAAGTATGATGACAATTTTTTGTGATTTAATTGAAAAAGGGAATGAAGTATTCATGGATGATTTTTCAGTGTTTGGAACTTCATTTGAATCATGTTTAGAACATGTATCTAAAGTTCTTAAGCGCTGTGAAGAAAAAAAATTAGTCCTTAATTGGGAAAAAATATCAATTTATGGTAGCAGAAGGAATTGTATTAAGTCATCAAATATCAAAAAATGGTATGGAAGTAGATCCTGCTAAAATTTAAGTAATCACTAATTTACCTTGTCCAACAAATGTAAGGGAAATTGGGAGTTTTTTAGGACATGTTGGATTCTATAAGTAATATATTAAAGACTTTTCAAAGATTACTAAGCCTTTATGCCATTTATTGGAGAAAGATGCAATTTTCAATTTTGATAAGGAATGCCTATAAGTTTTTAATTTATTAAAATAAAAATTAATCACTGCAGTAATTATAGTTTCACCAAACCAAGAAAACCTTTTGAATTGATGTGTGATGTTAGAGATTATGCTATATGAGTTATTTTAGGACAAATTAATTTACTATGCTAGTAAAACTCTTAATGAAACTCAAATCAATTATACAATAACTAAAAAAGAGTTATTAGCAATAGTATATGATTTTGATAAATTTAGATCATATTTAATTGGAACTCATTGTGTAGTGCTTTCTATTAAATACTTAATGAAAAAGAAGGATGCTAAGACTAGAATTATAAGATGGATTCTTCTTTTGTAAGAATTTGATTTTGAAATAGTAGATCAAAAGGGGACTAAAAATAAAATTGTTATTCATTTGTCCAGGCTTGAATTAGAAAAACCACTCTGTATTGAAAAAGAAATTAATGAACATTTTCCGAATGAAAAATTGTTCATTATTAATGAGTGGCGTGTTCCGTGGTATGCCGATATTGTGAAGTTTATTGTTAGCGATATTATACCCTATGGAATGACATATCAACAAAAAAGAAAATTTATTTCTTAAGCTAAGACTTATTTTTGGGATGACCCATTTTTATATAAACAAGGAAAGGATCTAATTATTGAAATTTATTTCTGAAGCTAAGCCTTATTTTTTGGATGACCCATATTTATATAAACAAGGAAAGGATCTGATCATTCGAAGATGTTGTACAATTAGAAGAAACTTATAAAATTATCCAAAAATTTCATAATTCAGATTTTGGGGGACATTTTGGTGTTGATAAAAGAACATACAAAATTTTACAATTTGGATTCTATTGGCCTACAATTTTTAGAGATGTTAATGCTTATATCAAAACTTATGATAGAATTTCAACGAGTAGGCAATATTTTTAGACGAAATGAGATGCCCCTCAATTATATGCTAGAAGTTGAAATATTTGATATTTGGGGATTAGATTGGACTATTTATACCATCTTTCGAAAATTTATATATTCTATTAACAGTGGACTATGTATCCAAAGGGATAGAAGTTGTTGCTTTACCTAAATGTGATGCTCAAAGTATTGCAAAATTTTTGAGAACGAACAGATTTTGTAGATTTGGGATGCCGAGAGTTATCATTACTGATGGGGGAAGTCTTTTCAGAAATTCCATAATGGAGAAGTTATTAAAGAAATATCATATAAGTCATAAGATTGCTACTGCTTATCATCCTCAGACAAGTGGTTTGGTTAAATTATCCAATCGATAAATTAAAAGAATTATGGAAAATTTTTTGAATCCAACAAAAATGGATTGGTCAGTCAAACTTGACTATGCTTTGTTGGCTTATATGAATGCATATATAACTCCTATAGGAATGTCCCCATATAGACTAATATTTGGGAAAGCTTGTCACTTTCCAATTGAACTTGAGCATAAAGCATATTGGGCAATTAAAGAGTTTAATTACAATTTGAAATTAAATGAGCTTGAAGAGATAAGGAATGAATCTTATGAGAGTGTCAAGATTTATAAAGAAACGATGAAGATGTGACATGATCAGAGGATTCTTACTAAAAATTTTCAGCCTAGGGCAACAAGTTTTGCTATATAATGCAAGGTTAAGATTATTTCCAAGAAAACTTAAGTCCAGGTGGCAACAAGTTTTGCTATATAATGCAAGGTTAATATTTCCATGCAAACTTAAGTCTAGGTGGATGGACCCATTTGTTGTGCTAAAAGTTTATCCTTATGGAACTGTGGATATTAAAGATCCTAAGTCTGAGAAAATAATTAAAGTAAATGGACATAGACTGAAACCTTATTTTATAGGGAATCAGCATAAAGTTAATGATGGAATGATGTTGGGACAACCAGAATAAGCACTGGTTAAGTGGGCTGACGACGTAAAACCAAGCGCTTTGTGGGAGGCAACCAATAGTTATCAAAGTGTTTTTATTTTGATTGTTGTTTTGTGTGTGATTAAGAAAATTGGGATAATATTTTTGAAACTATTATGTGTTCGTAAAGACTTTTAGACTTTATTTAGTGACCAAGACATGTTAAAATTAGAATTTGTATGCTAAGCTGACTAGTGCAAAAATGTGCACTGGCGCTTAAACGCCAGATCTGCCGCTTAAGTGTGGTCATTTAAACACGTGCAAAATTAATATTCAAGAATGTTTAAATGTTAATTAGTTTGTAAAAACGTGCCAAGGTAGTTTCTAAACGTGTCTAAGAGTTATTGGAAGGATTTAGGCCTATAAATTGAAGGGTTTTGTGAAGGATTTCACCCTAAATTATTTCTAGCCCTAAAAGTCTATGAGAAAGTGAGATTTACAGAAAATGACTTAATGGGAGAAGGATTTGAAAAATAAGGAAGAAATCATGTGGAAGAGATTCATTAGTCAAAGTGCACAAGTGATGTATAACAGTTTCTTAACTGTTACTATTGAAGGGATATCAGAGAAGATCAACATAATTAAGAATACTATGGCTTTATTAGAGACCAAAGTACTTAAGTTGCATGCTCATTTAGAGCATATTGGATGGAAATTGAAGATGCAATTTAGCCACACAAGTTATATAGAGGAAGTAGATAAGGCAATGTTCATAAAGCAGAAGTGGATTGAAGAAGATAGCATCAGAGCTCATCACCACCGTCTATTTTATCAACTCTATATTCCTGGAGAGTCTAATGAAAGACAAGAATTTATTCCTTCGAATGAAGAATGGAATTAAGTTTAGTGTTAGAAGTTGTTGTTTTTAAGTGGTTTAATGCTTAAGTCTTAATTTTAGTATTTATGACTTCTTATATGTGTTTAATTGTGAAATGATTTTTATGTAATTGTATTGAAAAAAATTTCTCATTCAAGATAATTTTGAGTGAGAATAAAGTGTTTAAAGTTATTTGTAATTGTTTGTGAATTAATTTAAGATTTCTTGTGTGAAAATATGTGTTATTTTTAGCCTCGAATTGAAATAGTTATTATAGAGAATTTTTAGAGAGAGGGGAGTTATAGGAAGTTATAGTTATTTAAGTGCTACGAGACCTTTTAGGGGTGGTTTACTTAGGCAAACAGTGCATTTTACTTTAATTTGAAAATTTTGAAAATCGTGCACTGGCGCCTAAGCGCCACATTTCGCGCTTATGCGCAAGCCAACCAAAGAGGTAGGCGCCTAAGCGCCACTTACCCTCACTTAAGCTATGGTTCACGAAAACCAGTTTGCGAACGGTTAAAAGTGATATTTTGGCCCAAAAATCACCATTTTTACGCCTCCCGTCACCTTCAACCTCTTAAAATCATGATTTTGGAAGGCTAGGGCACATCTAAAGTGAAGAATTCTTGGTGGAATCAAGTGAAATTTGCTAGATCCAAGTTTCTTAAAATAAGAGCTTTACTTCTATGCAAAAATTTTGGATTTTCACTATGTATTTTGAGCACATTTGGAGAAATTAAAAAATTCACTATTCATGTTGAAAAATAAGAAACAAATCTATGGAAATTGCATGGGAAGTTTAGATTATACTTTGGAAGTTTAGTTTAGTAATTTAGACTTGATTTTCGAATTTATTTTTGGAATTTATAAAATTTGTAGAATGACACCAAGAATAAAGAGGAGCAAAGGAAATAACCCTTTTGATTCGAGTAAATTTGTTAGTTCAAAGACTTAGGATTGGTATAGTGATGCGTTGCAATCATGGAAACTGATTCAGGAGCGGTGTTTTAGGAATCTAGGTGGAATGTAGAGGATTTGATCATTCGCTGATAGTGGGAATGATTCTATTGTTTCTCTATTATGGCGGTTATTTCTATTGTTAGGGAGTTCTATGCAAACCTCCCTGAGGCTGGAGATAATAGAGTCATGGTTTGAGGAAACTTGGTACCTTTTTCAACGGAGGTAATCAACTTATTTTATCATCTGCCACCTGATACGTTATGTTTTTATGCAAATTATAGTCCAACTGAAGTAGAGTTAGATGTGATTATTTCTTACTTGACTATAAGGAGAGGACTTTGGAAGATCACTAATGAGAGGAGAGTCAACTTCTCAAATTAAAAGTTATGTGCACCTTCAAAGGCCTGACACTATTTTATTTTTGCTCGTCTGCTACCAACAAATCATCTCAGTGAAGTGACCAGAGAGAGAGCGGCGTTAAATTATTGTATCCAGGAAGGAAAGCTCATCAGCATGGGAACTTTGATTTGTCAGACTATCATCAGTTCTGCCACTACCATAAGTACTACAAGTCTGGGATTTTCTTCCTTGATCATTTCTTTGTGTGAGCAGACTAGAGTTAAATATGATAGCTGGGAGGAAGTGTCGTTACCTCTAATGCCCATCACTAAGGTGAGTGTGAAGACTTATTCTGAGCATTCCATTTTTGGCTGGAGAGGAAGATTTTCTAGGAGTTGTGGAATCGAGACGTTTGCTGCTTCTACATCTAGACCATTTACCTCACGTGCTTCTACATCTAGAGCTGAGTCTACTGAGACCCAAGATCAATTATTGCAGAGGATGATGGATAATATTAACTATACCGCTGATAGGGTACAAAATTTAGAGCATTTTGCAAATCATACTGATAGGTATAATAGAAGAAAAGGTTATTATGAAGAGAAATTTCACTCATCTCTAGAGAGCCTTATTGGGGGTAACCAAGGAGTGCAATTTCCTCCATATCTTAGATACCCTGATTATGATCCTGCAAAAGTTTAGGATAGTGGTGATTCCGAGGATGAGGAGTAGAAGTGAGAGATTTATTTTATGATTGTAATAAGATATGAACTATGTGGTCCGGGCTTGCTACATTTGCATCTCTTTATTGATTTGAACTATGTGATGTGGTTTGGACTTTTATGTTTAAGTGAGAATTGTGATGTGATGTGTTTTCATGTTTGGAACTTTAGACATGTATATTTGTGTGCTTGTTTAGATATTGTGATTTGTGGACTTTTATTTTTTATTGTATTGTAATGTTTGTGTTAGTTAGTAGTTTGTTTTGAAATTCTAGGGTAGTAACTGTTGTGATTTTTGTGATTTAGTTAGTTTAGAACTTAACTTAATTCTATGTCTTCTTTAAAGTTGAAAATCTTGCTAGCATAAATCTTAAATTTGAAACTTAAGAAAGTGCTACCCTGTATTTTTCTTTTATCTTGTTTGTGACTTTATTTTTATGTTGAGATTGTGAAGTCAAGTTAGTGTGTTAGTTTGCTTTTATGTTTATACCCACTGTTTAGAAGTATATTGAATCTCTACATGTTGAATTGAAATGAAAATGTTAGAAAATTTGATGAAAATTAATTTTACTCCTATTTTTAGTTTTATACTTGTATCATTCGGGTATAAAAATTATTGTACGCATGTTATTTGTATTTTCATTCCTGCTTATATATATTTGATGCTAAACTATTTAATCTGATAAACATTTAAGTTTTGAAGGGGGGATGAAAAATATTTTCAAAACTTTAATTTTATTAGTTCTCAAATGAACTACAAGTGAATTTGATTTGAAAAGAAAAATTGATCATGTACATGAAGTTATATTAGGGAAGCAAAATTTGATTTTAGAAATGAGTAAGAGAATTTAGTTGAAATTTTGAGTAATGAAGAAACACTTTAAGTTAAAAGTTTTTAGTGTAGAAAATTATTAATATAAGTAACTATCTTTAGTAAGAAACATTGTATTTTTGAAAATTTTAGAAATTTAGACTTTTATTTTTTATTACTTAAATTTCTTTTATTAAAAATAATTTTCAAAGCTATAATTATATTTATAAGTAAAAGTTTTGTATCAAGACTTTGCTTTAGGAAAGGAAAAGTAGAATTCAAAAATATTAAATGCCTATCCAGATATAGTAATCATTGCCTAAAAAAAAAAAAAGAAAAACAAAAACAAAAACAAAAAGAGAAGAAGAAGAAAAAGTGGGGAAGGAGAAGCTTGAGGATTAGTGCCTAATCAAAAATTAGTTCTACATTTGATCTTTTTAAAATATAAGACTTGAGAAAATCTTAAGCTTATAGATATAATATAGTAAGTAAAATTATTCTTAATAAAAAATTTTAAGTGGAGATAATAAAAGAACTAAATTCTAAATTTGGAAGACTTACAGTTTTTCTGAATTAGATAGAAACACATATTTTCATCTTTCTTAACATTAAAAATTTCTAAACTTTAAGGTGGTCACATTTACTGAATATTTTTTCTAAATTGGACTACTATATTTCCAAATCTAAATTTTATTAACTTGTAAAGTAACTCATATAAATATCATACATATTTAGTTTTTAAAGATTAAAGTGTCACTTGAGGACAAGTAACATTCTAAGTTTGGTGGATTTTGATATGCCTAAAATATATAGTTTTTTCAGACACATTTTTATATCTATTTTTGAGATATTGCACTTTATTGGAAGGTATTTTTGTGTTTTTCTTTTAGGTACAGGTAAAAAGGTGAAAAATGCTTAAAGGATAAATTTGGACCAAATAGGTGAAAAATGTGCAAAAGTGTTTTAGCGCCTAAGTGCCATATCTAACGCTTAAGCACCGGGTAAACAGAGAAGGCCACGCCTAAGCACCAGAGGCCCCACACTTAAGTGCCAGTGGCAGTTATTAGATAGTAAATTTGGTTTTTGTGAATTTTGAAGAGGTTTTTTTGGCAGATATTAACTTAATAGGTGGTTACAACCACCATGGACGAAAATTATTGCGAAAGGATGCATCTCTTGGGTGAATCAAGATATATTTTGAAGAGATATCAGGGCACCTTTTGGAGAATTATAACAGAAGGAAGATTGGGACTTTGAAAGAGATACTGAAAGTACAGCGAAACTTTTGAAAGTTCAAAAATTGGGGAGTTGGAGAGATTTTCAGGCACCACATATTTATTCTTCTTTTTATTTTAGTTTTAAATTGAGAGTGTTATAAAAGAGAAGAGATTCAAAGGAACTTCAAGAGTTTGGTGGAGGACTTGAGAAAAGTTTTTATCTTTTATTTTAGACTAATTTTGGTTTTAATTGAGACTTGTTGTTGGTTTGACAATGATTCCTACTTTTAAACTAAAGTGTGGTTTTCTTTTCTCCATAGATTCTGAGTTGTTTTCTTTATCTTTATTCTTAAAATGATAAGTAATTAAGTGTTAGATGGAAGTTGTGGAGAGTATTGATCTTTAATGTTCTTCTTGAAATGATAAGTAATTAAGTTTTGGATGGAAGTTGTGGAGAGTATTGATCTTTAATGTTGGAAAGAAGTTGTGGTAATTAAGTTTTGGATGGAAGTTGTGGAGAGTATTGATCTTTAATGTTGGAAAAAGTTGTGAATATTGAAATCCAGGTACTTCATTTACTTCTTGATTTGGTCAATCCAAATGTTAAAATTTGTTGTGAGAACATGTAAGTCAGACTTGTATTGTCTCAGTCAACAATTGGAAAGAATCACATGAGGTTGTATGAATGAGAATGTAATGAGCCGACATTGTCATTGTCAACAATTGGAAAGAAGCACATGAGGTTATATGAATGAGAATGTAGTTCATAGACTGATATTGTCTCAGTCAACAATTGGAAAGAATCACATGAGGTTGTATGAGTGAGAATGTAATAGCTGGTATTGTCTCAGTCTTCCAAATGTTAAAATTTGTTGTGAGAACATGTAAGAACCGGGCTGGTATTGTCTCAGTCAACATTTGGAAAGAATCACATGAGGTTGTATGAATGAGAATGTAGTTCATATGATACTGGTATTGTCTCAGTCAACAACTGGAAAGAATCACATGAGGTTGTATGAATGAGAATGTACTTCATATGATTTAGTGCAAATAAGTCTCAGTCAATAATTGGAAAGAATCACATGAGATTGTATGAATGAGAATGTAATTCAGTATTGTCTCAATCAACAATTGGAAAGAATCACATGAGGTTGTATGAATGAGAATGTAATTTATTCCAAATGTTAAAATTTGTTGTGAGAACATGTAAGAACCGGGCTGGTATTGTCTCAGTCAACAAATTAGAAAGAATCACATGAGGTTGTATGAATGAGAATGTAGTTCATATGATTGATTGAAAATAAATAAAAGAATCATATGAGGTTGTATGAATGAGACTGGGCTGGTATTGTCTCAGTCAACAATTAGAAAGAATCAGAATTTTTGTGAGAACATGTAAGAATCTGGCTAGTATTGTCTCAGTCAACAATTGGAAAGAATCACATGAGGTTGTATGAATGAGAATGTACTGGACTGGTATTGTCTCAGTCAATAATTGGAAAGAATCACATGAGGTTGTATGAATGAGAATGTGTATGGTATTGTCTCAGTCAACAATTGAAAAGAATCACATGAGGTTGTATGAATGAGAATGTAGTCTGGTATTCTCTCAGTCAATAATTGGAAAGAATCACATGAGGTTGTATGAATGAGAATGTAGTTCATATGAGTGTCAGTCAACAATTGGAAAGAATCACATGAGGTTGTATGAATGAGAATGTAGTTCATATGATTTCAGTCAACAATTAGAAAGAATCACATGAGGTTGTATGAATGAGAATGTAGTTCATATGATTGAAAGTATCAATAATTGGAAAGAATCACATGAGGTTGTATGAATGAGAATGTAATTCATATGATTAAGTGCAAACAAATCACTTCATTTACTTCTTGGTTTGGCCAATCCAGATGTTAAAATTTGTTGTGAGAACATGTAAGAACCGAGCTGGTATTGTCTCAGTCTTCCAAATGTTAAAATTTGTTGTGAGAACATGTAAGAACCGGGCTGGTATTGTCTCAGTCAACATTTGGAAAGAATCACATGAGGTTGTATGAATGAGAATGTAGTTCATATGATACTGGTATTGTCTCAGTCAACAACTGGAAAGAATCACATGAGGTTGTATGAATGAGAATGTACTTCATATGATTTAGTGCAAATAATTCTCAGTCAACAATTGGAAAGAATCACATGAGGTTGTATGAATGGGAATGTAGTTCATATGATTATTCAACAAATTAGAAAGAATCACATGAGGTTGTATGAATGAGAATGTAGTTCATATGATTGATTGAAAATAAATGAATTTTTGTGAGAACATGTAAGAATCTGGCTAGTATTGTCTCAGTCAACAATTGGAAAGAATCACATGAGGTTGTATGAATGAGAATGTACTGGACTGGTATTGTCTCAGTCAATAATTGGAAAGAATCACATGAGGTTGTATGAATGAGAATGTATTTAGTATGGTATTGTCTCAGTCAACAATTGAAAAGAATCACATGAGGTTGTATGAATGAGAATGTAGTCTGGTATTCTCTCAGTCAATAATTGGAAAGAATCACATGAGGTTGTATGAATGAGAATGTAGTTCATATGAGTGTCAGTCAACAATTGGAAAGAATCACATGAGGTTGTATGAATGAGAATGTAGTTCATATGATTTCAGTCAACAATTAGAAAGAATCACATGAGGTTGTATGAATGAGAATGTAGTTCATATGATTGAAAGTATCAATAATTGGAAAGAATCACATGAGGTTGTATGAATGAGAATGTAATTCATATGATTAAGTGCAAAGGTAGGAAAATATTCATTGATGAGTGTAGATTTAGAGGACTTTAAAGTGAGAGGTTAAAGCCCCCATTGGAAATAATCATTGAAGGGTGTAGAGTTAGAAGAATTTAAAGTGACAGGTTAAAACCCCCAACTTGGTTTTAAGAATCACATGAGGTTATATGAATGAGAATGTAGTTCATATGATTGAGTGCAAATAAATAGTTATTCATTGAAGGGTGTACAGTTAGGGGACTTTAAAGTGATAGGTTAAAGCCCCAAACTTGGTTTATTATTTTAGGTTCTGATACGAGATGTTAGCCCCAGGTGGAGGGAAATGAGGGAACTCTAGAGTGAGAACTAGTATCTTCCCTACCTAGCCGGTCTTCAGAACTATTCAAACATCATATTAACTAATGTTCTTTATAACATCTCTAGTAAGGGTAAAGAATATTATTGCACCTATTTGGCACAACACAATATGCATACTTGCACAACAGAATTCCTTTACATATTACTGATTCATGATAAAGAGAAAGATATTTTCATATTTAGTGCTTTTCTTCTACAAAAACTCAAGTTATCTTTTTAAGTTTGTCTGTTTTTGTCAAAATATTAAAATTACCAAAAAAATTTAAACTTTCTTTACTGCGAAAAAGTCTTTAGTTTAAATAATTATCTTTTAAAAAAATAGTATGTTTTTCAAAAAGTGCATATCGCATATTTTCCTAGTGAGTTCGATTTTCAGGTATTAATCAAAAAGTCTTATATTACTTGATAACGAAACGTATACTTGCTTAATATCCCAATATATATATATATATATATATATATTAAAAGTTAAATTTTTATTTTTCTTCAGAATCAAGTTTTTATTTTTGTTGCGAAATAAGGAATTATAAGTGAAAAATCTAATCAGAATTATTGTTATACGTTTACGTATAAGCAGTTATCGGGGATCAGTGTTTAATTTGACTTAAACCCAATGTAATTCTGGTTTAGGAATGTTAATTAGGTCTAAGAAGGGATTAGACCTAATTAGGGTTTAATTTAACTTAGAGCTAATGTAATTAAGGTTTATGAAGGTTATTAGGTCTAGTAAGGGATTAGACCTGATTAGGGACTTAAACCTAATGTAATTAAGGTTTAAGAATGTTAATTAGGTATAATAGAAGATTAGACCTAATTAGGGTTTAATTTTTTAGTCTATGTGCGGATAAGTGTTTAGATTTATCCTAGGTTTAATTTGGAAATCAGACTTAGAGGATTGAATCAATTGTATAGATCATCCAAGGCAAATGTCTAGCCTAAAAGATTTTAGGATTTTTAAGTGTAAATTTAAAAATTTACATTTCAACCCTAAACGACAAAATGTCATTTTAAATTTTCTAGAAGGCTAAAAATTGTCATTTTATTGTTAAGAATTGTCATCCTAAATTTTCTTGCCATCTCCAATTTTAATTTCCAATTTCTTTGATTTTTATAATTATTTTTGAAAATAATAACAAAATTTAATGGAAATTATCGAATTTGATTTTAGAGATCTATTTTAGCCTTGGAGACATTGCTGAATATCCCTGATAATGAAATGATCAATCTCTAAAAATTCATTATTTTATGGTTTTTAAATAATTTTTAATAATTAAATTACTCCTAAGAGTAAATAATTAATTAAAAATTAAATATAATCAACTAATTTCAAATTTTGTCTTCATAATTTTATTCTCATTTTTTCTGAATTTAGAGGTATATTTATTTTATTTTTATGATTTTTCTATGCAAAGTTTTGAATTTGTAAAGATTTTTGTATTTATTTAAATAAGAAAATCCTTATTTTTGTATTTATCCAACGTGGCAGTTGAGTGGATCATCAGATCCTTCAAACTCACACACAGTGTTGCCTGATTGGTTGGGATTTCCAGGCAAGCAGCTTGCGTCGCCCACTATTTCATCCATTTCATATGGGTCGATCCCATGGTTTGAACAAATAACAACCATCCATTTAACACAAAATGGACGACATCGTGTCATCATCCCTGTGGGATGATTAACCGAGAGTCGCTCACATTTTGGGCTTAATATCTCCCCAGATCTTGCACCAAATTCAATTCTTTTTTTCCTAAAGCATCATTGCGTCATAACAAACATATCTATTTGAATACTTAGCCATGATATGATGATCTTTTTCACAATGTCTGAAAAAATTAGGGTTAGAGGCCATAACTAGTCATGATGGAGTGAACCCTCTATCAAGCTTGACAGAGACGATCGTCAGGTCTTTGTGATATTATTGAGCTCAATTTGAAGTGAAATTATGTTTAGATGTATCCACGCTAAAATGGCCTCTCGATTTGGTTTTATAGTGGTTAGAGCTAATGGAAAGAGCCAATTTTCATTGAAAACTTTCTTGTGAGGCTCAGTGATGGTATTAGAATCATTAATTTAAAGTTAGGAAGAGTTCCATGTCAACCCAAAATTTTTTCTTATTTTTGGGGTGAAAAATTAAGCTTCTATAATGGATTTCAGAGGCTGAAATGATGGGGAATACTTTTTGTCTTGGGTTTTTTAGGGTTTAGGAGTTGTGGCTATGTCTTCTCCTTAAGGGGGTCTCGGGTTGGCTCTTTAAATAGCCATGGGAGGCCTTGGATAAGCATAAGGTTGCTTGAGGATTAAGGTGAGCAGTTCATGATTGTTGGAGATATGATTATGACTTAAGGATATCCTTGGTTAAGCTTCCCTAAGTCTTCCATGATAAATTTTCATTAAGGCAAGGATTTGGTTATGGTTTTGGCTATTTTCCATTGGGGAGAAGATGAGGTGGAAATGGGCCCATGCCACCTCAGCTTAAAACATTGGATAGATATTTAAGGAAGAATGACAAATAACCTCTCCTCATAATGACTACATGACAACCTTTGACTTAGGTAAAAAATTGTAGGCTTATGGGCTTCAAGAAGGTCATTCATTTCATGGTATTGTCTTGCCATGAACTTGAACCATGATTTTAGGCTTAAATCCTGGGTCTAATGATCTTTAAATTCGTCCTCTTTAAATAATTAATTAATTAATTAATCAATAGAATAAAATAATTTGATGAAAATACCAAATTTTTACCAAAAATGGTGAATTTGACCAAGTTTGACCAAGGCTGAAAATAATTTACCATGGTTGTGTAATTTAGGTCCAAAGTTGACTTGGGTGACTTGCTTGACCATGTCTTGCTTGAGTTAGTCATGGTATGCTTTAATTTGACCATGTTGAGCATGATGGCAAGTTGACCATATTTTGGTGTTTTGGTGATTGGGTCAACCATAAGGCTTATGGTTGACTTCATGGTCTTCAGAATGATCATATGGACTTGAGTTGACCATTTGATAAAATTTGACCAATTTGGTGTTTAGGTTGACCAAATGGTCCATATTGTGGTCATTGGGTTCAAAATTGATCATTTTGACTAAAGATTGACCAATGGCATATGGTTGACTAAATGGTTCACTTTGACCAATTTGGTGTTAAGGTTGACTAAATGGTTCAATTTGACCAATTTGGTGCTTGGGTTGACCAAATGATCCAATTTGACCATTTTTGACCAATTGGGCCTTAGGGTTGACCATTTGACCAACTTTGACCAATTGGGTGCCTGTGTTGAACAAATGGTCAATGAGGTGACCATAGGACCTAGATGATCCTAAATGAGGGTTTGTTGTCATTTATGTAACCACCCCAGCTTGTTACCAAGATTTGGGCTTGAAGAGCACATTAAAGTTTTACCCTAGATTTTAAGGTTTAGGGACCCTTGATGAGCTCTAAAGAGTCAATTTTGGTAGACTCCTTTCAAAAAATGGATCATAATGTTATTAAAAATAGACCCTCATAAAAGTAAGGTCAACAGCTATGCTCCAGAATAGAAGTACCCTTGCTTATACTTGGAGAAAGGCTATCTCACAGCTCGAGTGGCTGCAATACCTTAAGATCTGGATCGATCTGGTATATGTATGGCACCTTTCTTTCATCTAGTTTTCTGAGAGTTACTGAAACTCTCCTTCATGGAACTCCCAGAATGCAATGCTTTGCAAGGTTCGCTCTGTTCCCTTTAAGTATGAGTACAAATCTGACCGGTAGAGGGATCTCGACAGGTCCTTTGAATTCTCCAGCACCCACATTCTGTATCTCTTTTCCAAATAATATATTACACTTGCTAATGAATGAGATAGTATTGAAAGGCCTCAGAAAATCATTATGATCAATGTGCAAAGGAATACAATCGTAGATATTGATCATGCAACTGTTGCGGACGCAATCAACTGGCAATATGCACTACAACACCATCCTCTTATTCATTTTCTTTATTATTAACAGCATGAGAACCAATTCGTCAAGTTTTTTGATCCCCAGGGGATTTCCTTCTTTATCACGAGCAAAGTTATAGTAGCAGTTGCACTGAATAGTGACCCTGCCCTTGCCTCTAATCCATTTCTGTGGTTATGAATACATTCTTTCTTCTTAAGAGTCCCACTTAGTATTTATCTCTGAGGTTGAATACGTGGTCTAATATCTTTCTTTCATTACTTTCTAAAAATACTCTAGTATGTAACTTCCAAACATTCCAAAATATTTCCATACATTACTTGTATTTCTACAAAATGCTCAAAATTCTTATTTCTAGACCCTTTGCACCTTTTCTAACTCGTATTTGGGTACAATCTACAAACGTCACCACTTGACGTACTGGGGTATGTAAGGCTCCACATCTAAGTGCTCTGTGCTCCTAAGCACCACTGAAGCTGCCATATATTCTTTTAAAGATCTGTAGCATTCCAAATGGAGAGCATTACATTATGGGCACTCCAAGAATGAACCAGTTGGCATCTAATCTTGCATTAGTGGCCTTAATATATCAGCATTGCACCTCAGACAACCCACAAATGGCTCTATAGGCATTCTTTCCAATAATGAAGGCCCTAGTGCAATCTTTGGATCATCATTTCCTACCGGGAGCTACACAAGTATTTCTTCCACTAGTTGACTGTGGACCTCTTTCTCTATAACTCGAACATGTTCTGCTGATTCTTTGCCTTGTCTTCTATCCAAGTGATCAAGGGCTCTATGGTCGCAAAAATTGACATTTCTTCATTGCATATGTCTTAGTGGCCCTCCTTCTGATGAGGCATTGACCAATTCTTCTTTTGGCGTCATGATTGTTGACTGCATTCGTGTAGCCTTTCCCGTTGGTCCATGAGTATGGGGAACTTCCTTTATAACCTTTTTTATATTTCTTCCTCTTTGTTGACACTTCTTCCATGTAGCGGATTTTGATTAACGATTACAACCCATCCATGTCCTTTTGCTCAGCAACCTTCAGTAAGTGTCCTTAATAATCTAGATTGATCTGCCTGTAGTCCAAATCAAAGTGTATAACACCATTTTGTGCCATCTTTTTCTCATCTAGTGTGAGATTCAAGTCGTCTTTGAAAGGGAAATCAACTTCAGAGGAGACATTTTTTTTGCAAAAGATAGAAAAATATCAACAAGCTGAAATTCAAAATGAACAAGAGCAATATCAATTCATTATTAGGTGAATTTTAAATTATATGCAAGCATTTTATCTTATTTAATTTGAGAAAATTTGGGATTTAGCAAAAAATTAAATTTTAAGGTATGAGACTTTTAACACAGATTTTATTTCATCAAAATTTTTATTGTTAAAAATTTTCTTGGGACCCAGTCATAGACACTAACCATATTGCTATCTCTAAGAACGAGTATCATCTACGGAGCTTACACTTTGGAGCATCACATTGCATAGTACTTCTTCAAGTATCATCCGTTGATCGACAACTTGGGTCTTTCTCTTTGGAAATCCACTAATTGTATGACCCCCCAGATAAAACCTTTTCCACCACGATTGGTCTTTCAAAATTTGGTTTAAAATTTTTACCTATCTTGCGTTGTACAAGAATAGGCTTTTTGAGAACAAAAATGAGGTCACCAACTTTGAGCATCCTTGTGTGAACCAGTTTATCATGGGCTTGAATCATCTCTACCTGGTAGATCTCCAAGCTCTGTTGCGACATCAACTGCTTCCCTTTGAGACTCTCCAGTTTTTCAAGTTAGAGCTTGGCATTTTCTTTTGTTGTAATTTTGTTGGACACATCAACTTTGATAATAGGTTACTACACCTCTATCAAAAGCACTGCCTCAAAAATGTAATTGAATGTGTACAGTGTAGACTGCATCGGAGTCCTGACTGTTGTCATGTATGCCTATAAAGGTTGTAATAGTTTCTCGTGCTATCCTCTTTTGGTATTTCTTTAATATTTGCATGAGTGTCTTTTTGAAAGCTTCTGCTAAGCTATTTCTCTTAGGTAGGCGATTGTAGAGTATCTCCAATCTATCTCATGCCGCCTGATGAAGTTTTTCTTTGTTGTCTTGAAGGTGGACCCATTGTCTGAAATGATCCTATATGGAACATTGAAACGATAGACAATCTGATTTCTGAAGAATAGAAGAGCATGCTAGTTTGTAACTTTTCTTAATGGTGCTACCTCTACCCACCTAGACAAGCAGTATGTCACTGCAAGATTGAAGCTGTGTCCTTTAGAAGACGAAGGGTCTATAGGGCCCATTATATCTGTGCCTCAACACTAGAATGACCACAACATGACCAATGGTTATAGTACATTTAGAGGTTAGTGCGAGACCACTCCATTCACCCAGCACCAGTGACACTTCTTGGTCATCTCCATACAATCGGACACCACAACAGACCAATAATATCTAAGTCTCTTAATTTTCATCTTCATTTTTGGTCATGATTGATGAGCACCACACAGTCCAGCATGTCTTTCTTTAATGATATCTAGTGCTTCTGTTATGCTCAAACATCTTAACCGCTTCTAATCAAAGGACCTTCTATATTGAAAAATGTCAACAACGCATATGACATTGCCCTTTTCTTGATCTGATGTGCCACTGACTTATCTTAAGGTAATGCTCCCTTCTGTAGCTATCTCACCAATGATTGCTGTCAATTTTCTACATATTCAACCACTGTAGCTACTATTCTTTTTTTCCAACTTTGTTCAAGTTATCCATATCAATCTGTGGCAAAACCTGATGTCCTTACATGATGATGTCAGCTGAGTTTTTCTGCGGACACACAAATTTTATAGCGAGCTTTGTTAAAGCATCTGCACGGGCATTTTCTCCTCAAAAAATTCTGCATAATGTCGCATTGGGAACTTTCTCCAATAGTTTCATTTTATAATGGTGATATTCCTCCATTATTGATTTTAAAATTTTGTGTCAATCGATCACTTGCTGAATAACGAGTTGCGGGTCACTGTAGATAACAATGTCTATTATGTCCATTAATATTGCACATTCTAGCATGGTTATCAAAGCTTCATACTCTGCTTTGTTATTGGTGCATGACTCTGTTAGGTGGTAAGAGAAACTCAACATTCCCTGATCTAGTGTAATCAAAATCAAACTAATTCATATTTTATCGAGTATAACTGTTTGTAGTTCTTTATCCCTTATGGCTCATGATGCTCCATCAAATTACACTTCCTAGCGTTGAGTGTTGGATTGTTCCACATGCATTATTTGTTTATCAGGCAGGTCATCGTCGAGAGGAGACCCAGCTGGTAGTAGGTGTGCAGCGAGAAAGTCTGCTATAATTTTCCCTTTGATAGCGCGAAGAGGCACGAAGGTTTTATCGAATTGTAATAAGATCATCAATCATCTTTTCTAACCTAGCAAAGAGTGTTGGATGGTTCATTAAATATTGCAATAGATTAAACCTTGAAATCAGGTTGATCTTATGAGAAAGCATGTAATTTCTAAGATTTTGAGTGGTGAAAATCAAAGCTAGGGAATGTTTCTTAATAGGAGGATACTTCACCTCTGTCGGTATTAGACACTAATTGAAATAGTAGAGTGTGTTTTCCTTACCCTCTATCGACATTATTTTTGGTTAAGAAGTTGTCAAATGGAAGCTGTCAGCCGCCAGAATCAAAATCCTGTCGCCCGCTTCGGAAGGACGTTTAAATATATATACTC
>JXCR01130217.1:218954-229442 GCA_002079205.1 Phalaenopsis hybrid cultivar
ATATATATATATATATATATATATATATATATATATATATATATATATATATATATATATAGTTTAGAAAAAATATGAAATCAAACTGACCCCATATTTTTCATAGTTTAAATGAAAGAACACTATACCTCAAATCCTGTATATATCCCGAAGGATAAACACAAGTCTTGAGCATGTGGCTCGATCAAATAAACTAAGAAATATATGACATCTATTTGGTCTGCAAAATAATTTTATTTTCCCACAAGTTTTGCAATTTAATACAAACGTTAAATATGGTTTATATTGAGCTGGGTTCAGAAAAGCTTCCTATACGGGCAAGCCCCTATAGTTAATTTCATCTTAAATGACCGAAGTCACTCAAGAAAATTCTTGATAAAAATCAGAGAATATTGTCTTCAAAGAGGTCAAAAGGATATGAATTTTCAACAAAATCGAACAAAGAGGTGTGAAAGGGGAATGGTTCAAATTTGGAACATTTATTGTAGAATCCAAAGTAGGAAGAACTAGAGGATGTCATAGATCCAAAAGAGAACCTCGATGACTTCCCAGTCTATCCTATTGTTTGGCTTCAGTTTTGAGGAGAAATTACTCGAGTGTTTCATCCTACAAATTTTATATGTTAGGGCTTACATTTGTGTGAAACGATCACATAAATAGCCTGGAAGATGTGATGATTTAGGTCGTGACGAACGACAACCTTGAAAACATAAGATAAGTTAGGGCTTAAATTACACAACATGATTATGCAAAGGCCTAAAGATGAGATGAGTATTTATGTTGCATAAGGAAACAACCTCAAAGTCTTATGGCTTTGTTGTTTAATTCTAAGGAAGGAAATTGGTTTAGTTGATGTAGACGTGTTTTGCTATTGAAGATGGTCGTGCTGCCCACAATGCTACCTCCAAGCTCCTTGTCGTGGCCATTTCAAGTTTTCTAAGGTGTCAGTTTATAATGTCAAATCAGGTGGTCCTATGGTTATGGTTCTTTAAATTTTATGGAGTATGTTAAAGTTAATTAGAGCAACACCGGTTAGGATCTTACGATTCCCTCATTCCGGTACCACTATTTTCTATCGATTCACATTATCCAAATGAATTTACTAAACTCAACTTAATGAGTTTTATGCTTTCATTTAGACCGTGGGAAGCCTCGTTAGCATCCGTAAATTACCTCCTCCGAGGGATTCCCGATCATCGGATAAAGACGAATTAATTTAGTTGCAATTATTGTTTTTTTATATTTATGATTAAATTTTTAGTTCTTATATTTTGAATGTTGTGGCGGTGAATTTTATCTTGGTTGATTTTAGTTTTAGTTTTGGTTATGGCTATCCTAGCAGTTTTAGTTTTCATGCAGGGTGACATCATTGTTTAACATGCAAGCTCGTTTTGTGGCTATCCTAACAGATTTGGTTTTCATGCAAGGTGACATTATTGTTTAACATGCAAGTTTGTATTTTTATTCATACATGCAGGTGAGTAAGTACTGTAATGTACTGGAAAGTAAAGTACGGGAAACTAAAAATGTAGGTAAAATAAATTACAATAAAAGCGTACTTGTATGGTCTTCCCGTCATCTTCAACTAAAACTCAAAATGCATGCAAGAGTATTTATATATTAAAAGCATTTTATGTAAAGTGGGGAAATAAGGTTCTTGTGATCTACCAAATCCTAAATCATATCTTGATGAGCTCTCAATAATTTGATTAAGGATGATTTTATAAAGCAAAACTTACTAAGTAACGTACACCTCCGAGGTATCCAAAAGGCCAGGAGAAAGAAGCAGATCTATGCTTAACTCTCACTGCATGGTGAAAAGTATCGAGCTCATTTAAACTTATTATGTTGCTTAATTATTTATCCTGTGAATACCTCTAATGCTCAGTGAGCATTGATGTTTCAATTATCCCTAAGAGTAAGGTGGTTATCATTTGTCATTTAATTTAAGAATTAGGTGGGTGAATGCCCTTAAAGGGGCAATTTAATATTATTAAGACACTTCACCAATTTTAGTTTTAACTTGGGCTTGCAGTGTTTTAAAGGTGTTCAATTTCTAGTTACATTCACTTTTCTAATACTCATTTAACCAAATTTGATTTAGCCCAGGTCACTACTAAGCCCTTAAGACCTTGGTGGATATATTAGTAATTTTTGAAAGAAATTGAATTTTTAGTGATAATAATTCATTATCAACATATTTGAATTTCACTTGAATACCAAATAGGGGTATTAAATTAGTGAGTTATTAACATCCAAAATCATATCCCTAAGTCTAAGATCATTTTAATTTAATAGTCTTCCAAATTTTAATAATTTAGGAAATTGCAAATTTATCCTTTAATTAAGAAAATGAGATTGATTTCCACCAATTAATTCTTTGTGTTTCAATCATCTGAACGTGCTAATTAAGATCAAAGATTTCTCATTCTCCCTTCTTGAATTAAGCCTAAATATTAATTAAGACTAAATTTCCAAAATTATACCTTTGCCTATGAGGCTCTATCACTTCATAATTCATAAAATTTTATTTAAATAACTTTGAAATTTTTATCCTACCTCACTAATAAGTCAATTAAGACATCAGAGGAGAAAATGTGGTTTTTTAAAATTTGATTTAATTTATATAATTATTTACATGTAAAAATAAGATTTTTCAAAGAAAATACAATAACTTGACCAAGGTAAAGGCTAATCACTTGAAATTTTTATTGGAGTTATCCATAGTCTAACAAACCAATTGGACCAAATTTCAGGATTTTTTTAGTTTTAGTTGAATTATTAGAATTATTTTAAATTCTGGAGTATTAATTAATTATAAATTATTTTAAATGTGGAAAATTAAGTTTTATACTTTTCTTAAATCTCTCCAAGGTCATGGAACCTATAAAAATAATTCTTGACATTTTTATTATTTTTATGTAAATTATTAGAATTATTTTAGTGAGAAATAAAGGAAAATTCATTTTTAGCCTTTAAAATTTATTTTTGAGCTTTAAAATTCAATATCTTCACTTAGAAAATTTTCTATGAATTTTATTAATTTTGTGATTTTTATTAATTTTTCATTATTTAAATATTTAAAATATGCTTAAAAATGAAAATTTTACTTTAATTATAATTTTATTTTTAGAAAATTACTAAGATCAAATAGAACTCCCAAAAACTAATTTTATAATTTTTTGTGTTATATTTTAATTATTATGATTATTTTAAGTGTTAAAAGAGGCCTTTAACTTAGAAAATTAAATTCGATTATCAAATGAACTCCAAATGTTTTGAATGTTTTTATGGGGAGTCTTATGAACTTTAAATTATAGTGGAGAATTAAAATCAAGTCATTTAGATGTTTATTTTTCCAAAATTAATTTCCTTTGTGTTTTAGGGTTTTGTGAAAATTAGGTGTGTTCTTAATGACTTAGCTCATGACAAATTTTCCTAGGGTTCTTTCGTCTCAGTGAACATACCAATATTTTTTGGATTTTTCTAAGAAACATGCTAATTAATATAATTAATTTATGCAAATAATATACATAAACTTGAAAAATACATATCTCCTCTTAGAGGTCTCCTCTGACTTTGGAAAAAATCAGGGAAGATCCCCCATGACAGAGGCTACAAATGATCCAAATAGCATGTCATGGTGAAATATTTGAATGCTAACCACGGCATCATGCGATGGCTCCAAAGGCTTGCGTGGCGTGCTTTGGTTGGACACCGCTTTTTGACTCAGCGCTGACTGAGCTTGCGCTTTATGTACCAAAACACTGTCTAGCTTCATCTCACCTGTACATTTGAAACACGTGCCATCCAATGGTCGTAAGTCTTCATCTTAGTCTAGTTCATCCCGAGAGCAGTCTATACAACTCGAGCTACACTAAACTAAATAGACTCGAGTTTGCTTCTAAAGACTCATCTAGCCAAGACAAAGCAGTCTATACAACTAATATTGGCATGAAATTGGATCTATGCAAGTGTAGAAATAAAATAAGCTTGGGACAGTGGGGAGGTTTATACCTTTCCTCTGAGAAGGGAAGCTTCAATCAGAGGTGCTCGACACGTTTGTGGAGGTCCAAGGAGGCTATGGATTGAACCTTTTGCTATGGTGAAATGTCTAGACCCAATTTTGATCTAGACTAAATTTGGGTGTTGATCAATGTCTAGGGTAGAGGCTCTCTCTGAGGGGGCTTTCATGGGGCTTCTTCTTCTCTCACTGTGGTGAAGGTTTGGGCAAGTTTAAATTGATTTTGGTTCAGTGTGGAGTTGTGGTGGTGAGTGTTATATTTTTGGCAAGGATTTGAGCTCTAAAATTGAGCTCCAACAAGGAAAATTAGGGCAGAGAACTGGTTAGATTGCACTGAGGAGGCCTTAAGGAGACTGTGGAAGTAATTTGGCAGCGTATATTTGAGAAAATTTCAGCACCCAAACTTTGGCCGTGAAGCAACCATTTTATAGCCATGGTCGTAGACAGGAGCTCAAGTTCTGGCTTTGGGTGAAAAAGCTTGATGAGGTGGTGAGCTAAGCGTCACAATTGGCTAATGGGAGTGGGACAGCTCAGATGAGTCAATTGGGTGAGGATTTAAGTATGGTGGCTCTTAGTTTTGAAGTTCTCTGGTGACTAGACCGGCCAACAATGGCAGGGGAGGTGCTTAGGTGGCTGAGGAACCTCAGAGAAATCTGTCACAACAATTAATTTGGGCTGGTGATAGGTTTTGGCAAAGATATCTTTGACTTAAGCAATTTAGGAAATAAATCCCTTGATTTAGGTGAGCTTTGGTCCATGGCTCATCTAAGGTGGGTTAAGTGGGTCTAGCTTGGTTACTAGGACCCAAACATTTGCTGTCGAAGTCTTGCCTTGGTCAATTTGACATGGTTATTTCTATTTTGGTGCATAGGTTCAATGTGGGTTTAAATGGCCAAAGGTTGGGTTTGGTTTAGGCTATCCATGACTTTGAGCCCAATTAATTGATCAACATTGTGTAGATGATTGTAATGAAGATTTTTGGTGTAGGGTTAAAATGATTTTGAGTACAATTTGAAGGATTTTAGGATTTTGGTCAATTTGGGCATGTTGGGCTAGACTTGGGTCTAGGTTGGGCATGATCGTGCATTGACTCATATTCACTTTTCTCTTCATCCTCCAAAGAGATCTCGAACTAGGGCTTTTTCTGGCCCAATATCATTGCATCTTTCTTGGACTTATTCTCTTCATAGCTTCCCTCTTTATCGATGTTGATAGTTGGATTTTTCCATTCAACAATCTTGTAGGTTCTTCCTCTCCTAAGTCCTCTGCCTTATTCTTGGATGTGTGAGCTAGAAGAACTTCCACCATCCTGTTGCAAAGGAGTGATGATAGATCGTTCATTGGATCTTGATGGTCCAGTTGCTGCAATCCTTTAGAGTTTTCAATCATGTTCAACATGTTGTCCCTAAAAAAAATGTTCCTCTTTGGGGAACATAGTAGGCAGCAGTGCTGTGATTTTCTCCATCATTTATTCAGAATGGTTGCATGTCTCATTTTATACAATGTTCTTGTCCTTCCTTATAAAATTTGATACAATAGTGTAGCGATGACGAGATCATGTTATGTATGTGAATCCAAGTTCTACCAAGTAGAGAGATAAAAAAAGTTTCTATGCTGATGATATGAAATTTTGTAGTTGTTGCTTGATCACCAAACTTCATTAATAGATTTATAGACCCAAGTTAACTTTCTCATTTCTGACTAAATCCTTTCAACATCATCTTATTAATGGTAAGCTCATGAACGTCTATGTCCAAATAAGCTAAAGTCCGTATACTCATTATGTTGAGCGATGCTCCTCAATCCACCAAGACTCTGGAAAGCACAAATCTTTCGATGTTGACTGAATCTATAGAGGGTGAATGTGTTTTGTATTACCAAGAAATAAAAATTCATTGGTGAAGGTTACCCTTGGCTATTCTTTTAACGGGCAAACTTCATTTGAGGATGTGCTAGCCAATTGAGCTAAGCAAATTTCTTGATCAAGTAGAGCCTTGATCATCAATTCTCTCATCTCTTTTGGCAGGATAGAGGTTGTAAATGCTTAGTTTGGTTGGAAACGTTCTAAGATGAGCTATCACATTATAATCTAATTTTTTTTTACCTTTAATTTCTTCTTGAGTATGTGTACCTTCCATTAGTGGAGGTGGCTCTTCTAAAGAAACTACTTGTTTCCATTTTTTCATTGGAGTTGTTCTCAGAGGCAATACCTTCCCACTCTTTAGATTCACTTTAGCTATAAATTTCATTATTTGAATTAAACCCAAAGGTAATAATGCTGTTGTTAATTCCTCTAGTGCTGATTCTAAATCAGAGAATTCCAAGTTTATTGGGATCGGTGTTCCTTTCCACTCGAGGACAGGTTTCTCACTTCCCGAGCTGTCATAGCATGTGTTGTTAATGTCTTATTTGCCTTCAATAATGCACCCATCAAAATTATGTATGATTTGAGGATCATTTTGTGAATCAAAATTGGGGTCAAATTGTTTATGATTAGTTACTTTATCATTAGAGAGAGTCAGAACATCGCCAAAATCATAAATCATAGAATTATAAGATTATAAAGGGACATAAAGATTATCATACGAAAGCAATGATATAAGGGGTATATCTCCCAAATCTAATATAACTATTCTAACAGGGGTAACCCCTACTCTACCCATTCTGCTATCAGTCTTCATTTTATTGACGACCTTTTTCTTCATCTCCTCTTGCTGCGACTTCTCTGGCGTAAAGGTGAGCACTGGTCTGGTGGACTGCAGACTTTAAGTTGAGACCTGTATTGAGGGGACCTAAATTTGATCCAGTATCTTCTTGGCAGGTCTAGTACAAATTATGTACCATCCATCATCCACTGCATACGGATCTATCAAAGAGATTGGCTAAGCTAAAGTCATATTTATAGAACCTCTTTCAGGTTCGTTTAAATATTCTTTTGGAATTTTTAGGTTTTCATTTTTGTAATTTTCCTTGAGCCAACCTTGAAGCTAAAGCAACCCTCTATGGTGTTCTGAAGTAGGTTGTGCTATGGGCAATAGTTATGTTGATCCTTCTTGTCTACTTCTACTGGGTTCTTTGTTTCAGGCAATTTGAACTCCGGCTTCTTGATCAAGTTTATGAACAATTTTCCCATTGTGTCATCCCTGAAGGAATAGACCTTGTTCAATCGATTTGTCATTAACGGGCCCTATTCTCTATCTGTATTGTACTGTTTTGGCTGAGATGACGAATGACCAGGTGCATTGTACTGCTAGCTGCGCCATTATGGTGGATGAACATACTACTGAGATGGCTCAGACTGAATCTCTATTAGCTGCTTGCGCTTGTGTACCTCTGCCACTATCACAGACTTCTCCTCGTATGCTTTTGCTAATCTAGGCTTTTGTACCTTCCCTGTGGATTTTGTATGCTTCATCTCTTTTGCAGGCTGCTAGCCTTACTTAATAGATTTTTGAATGTCTTAATGGTAAATCCCTTAAGCATGAAAGCTACCAGACTGTGAATACTCATAAATATAATCTCAATGGGATGTCTCTCTTGTAACTATGGCTCACACTTCATGATAAAGTTTCTCCACTATAGAATGTACTTGACCAATGTCTCTATGGGATTCTGGTGCTCCATTATAAGATCTCTAATGGTGACATGATGCCGAGCCCCGACAAATCTTTTCACAAACAAATTTTCCAACTCTATGAAAATCTTGATTGATTCGTTGGGCAAGTCTGCATACTAATCGAATGTGATCCCTGAAAGATTGCTCGCAAACAAATAGAAAAGTAATGTCTTGTTGCCCCCCTTGTTGCAACAGTTTGCTAAAAAATGTGCAACATGTTGTCGGGTGTTTCCTGTTCAATCAAAAGTCTTAAATTTTGGTGGAACAAAATCTTTAGTGTATGGGATGATGTTGAATTCCTCTGGATATGGTTCTATATATTGAAATTGATTTCCCCCTTTTTGATTCGGCTAAGGCCTCCTTTACCTGTTGCTTGAACAATTGTCTGAGATCACTTTGTAGCTCCATTTTTTGAGTTGAATCTTTCTTTGTTGGTTTGCTCCGTTAGCTGAAGCAACATCCTTCCTTTCATCTTTAATATGTACAATTATCGACCGATTTACCTCCGGTGATGCCACTTGTTGTGACAGTGATTGTCCCTGAATAGTCATCATGGCGGTCATCATCTCTTCACATTCTTCTCAAGATGACTAATCTGCTCATCCCTTTGTTGTATGACCTATTTATATTCATCCATGGCATTCTCCTAGGCAAGAGGTAAAGCATCGCATGCAGAGTCTCAATGACATTGATTCCGACAAATTCCTCTTCCATATAATCTAACAAAGTGTTGTCTTCATCATGAAAATCCATTCCTTTTTTTGACCAACTCTCTGATCTCATCTCTGAGCTTTCCTAGCTTAGCATTAGCTTCCTTTCCTTTGATCACCTTCAAATCTATCAAAATTTTCTAAAGTTCCTTCCTCTATGTAACAACCTTCAAAGTAGCTGTGACGATGACAATAAGAGCATCAGACTTACAATCCATTTTGAGAGAACACTCTCCCACTCCTTCCAGACGTATCAGTTCAGTGACCTTAGGTATCCACACTTTCTTCTTTGGCACTGTTGCTTTGATATGAGGTGTCTTAGTAGTGACATTGACATGTCAAAATAAAGTGTGCCCCTAACGTACAGACCAGATATGACATTAAATGAACTTTTTTCATTACTCACAAATTATTCACTAATAATGGTAAGGGGAACTCTAGGACCCACATGAGACTTAGCTGATCTACACTCTATAGGTCTCCGATAAATGGTAGTAGTATCCACGATGATGGCAGTGGTATCGACATGGTCTCCCAAGCAAAACCTGATAGGAACATAAGACGACGTTGTCTTTGGTGATGTCTATAACTGAAGGGTAGGTCTTTCTTTCCTTAAGATTTCATTCTTCATCTTCAGCAATATGACACATTGCATCTTTTTCAAAAGCTTGGTGATGGAACACTATTCTTTCCCAGCTAGCTTCTTGAAAATCAAATGGACTCAAATAAGAGGTGTGGGCCTTTCCCCTTCTTGCGATCATGTGGCGGCAATAGCATGACAATAATCATATAAATGTTCTCCTCACTTGTAGAAGAAATAATGGGTGAAACCTGTTCCCTCTGAGAAGAGGTGAGGTTCCACTCTCCTCGATTTTCTTGGGCTGAGGAGTTGTCTTGGCGGGAGCCAATCTTCCATTCTTGGTTTTTACTGCTTTCAAAATTTTCTAGCTGCGGCTTCTTCTTTAGGCCCTAGTCAATGACACATCTTTTGAGCTGAAACCAAACTTAAACACTAACTGGGCAGTAACAAACCTAACTTCAGAATCTTCCTCATAGAAAATTTCCTTTCCTTTAGTAGACAGAACAGTCAGTGCAGTGACGACAAACATAGCAGCAGTAGCAGTGATGACTCTTCTTGGCATACGAGCAATTGATTTCACAGATATGGGGTCAACAAACTTAATAGAAGCCTCCCCAATTTTTGGCTTCTTAATTTCAGGGAAATTAGACTTGTCATTTAGGTCATATTTGACAGTGGGTTTAGTTATTTCCGGTGGGATGGTCCTCATGATCACATACAACGCTTTTCCAAGGATGACTTCGACCTCGTTGAAACTAATACCAAACTTTATCATCGTTCCTTGGTGGGGTACAGCTTCTTCATGGGGCTGACTTCCAACGAATGAAAATATCAACTTTGGTGATGTCATCACAACTGTTAGTTGAAGAGCTCCGAGAATTAATAAGAGCATATACTTCGTAATTCTAGTGAAAACACTAGAATTAAAAAAAATTGTTTTATGAACAGGGCAGTTTTCCTTTACATATATTTTTGTTTTGAGTTAAATTTATGTGTATTATTATTCTATTCTTTTATTTTGTTATGATATTTTCTTCATATTTAGAATGTGGCTTTCATACTTTATTGATAGTATGTTTTCGAAGATTTCACCTACTTTTTGTGTCTAAATGGAATGTATGAAAGTAAAGATTGGGTTGAACTTGCTAATAGCAAGTGAAACTCAAGAGACATGGAGTAAAAGTGAAGTGCAGGACCTAGTGTGGGGCTGACTTCATATTGTACCTCTCTTACACACCCACTGGGGGTCTAACCCCACACAAGATTTTAAATCTTCCTAAACCCCTCTTTTAAAATATGGTTAAATAGGTGGTCATGGAATCAAATAAGAGTTAACTGTGCCTGCCCAACAAAGAAATGAGCAAAGCATGCAATGCAAAAATGACAATTTGGACCAAGAGGGACATGGACACATTACTAATGTATGAAAGCAAAAATCTCTTGATCATAATGGAGAAAAGTGCCAATTTTTAAGAGGAGTCGCCAAATATTGTTGGTCAGAATTTTCAAAAAATATGGTTTTGGATTTCATTTAATATAATATAATATATATATATAT
>JXCR01130218.1:0-17262 GCA_002079205.1 Phalaenopsis hybrid cultivar
AGAGTTGTACCACTTCATCGACCATCATTCTTCTCTTTAGAACTTGCCACTTTTTTTTTTTTTTGGGATCATAATTTACGAGGAAGTTCGTCCCTCGCCAATCCTGCTAAGATAACTCAACGAAAGATAGTAAGGAATTGTTTCTTTCTCACAATTTTGGGGTTGGCTCAGAGTTAAAGCATGTGGTCCTGATTAGTTTGGTGGATAAATATATCTCTGATAAGTTGATACTTTTCAAGTGTTGAAGGATAACGAGTCACCCAATACTTTTGTAGGAGAGATCTGTTACTACTATGATCGGTTAGGTTGGGCCTTTGGTTCTTTTAAGCGAAGAATTTTAAGAAATCTTGAACTTTTGTGGGTAGTTGATGACACAAAACTGTACCAACACTATATCAGTGTTAATTACGTGCTCGATAGACCTACAATGGGCGATGGACCTCTTTAGGGTTTTGATGACATTGAAGACTTATTCAGATGGAAAATTGAAATTTATTTCTTCAAAAGTGTATTTTTTGGCCTCAATTTCTTCTTGGTCCAACTTTATTTTATGTCCACCTGCCGAAGTGGTTGAATCGAGCCCACCAGTCGAAGTGGTTGAATCGAGCCCACCTATGGAAGTGGATGAACCAAGCCCACACACCAAAGTGGTTGCTCCAGTTCATTTACATATTCCTGAAGATGGCAATACAAACACATCTAGATGAAAATAACAATTCAAGAAAGTCATCATGACCAGCCAGGATATTTGTCCATCTCTCATTTAAGGGTGTCGCTTGACACGGGAGATTCAGTCCCTTCCTCCAAACATCAGAGATGGTCGTCGTACTCGCAATATCTGATATTAACCGACAATGCCCATAATTATGACGTTGGTCAACGAAAAGTCAACAATAGAGTCCTTGATGTCCTACTTTGATAATTTATATTGTTTTATATCTCATGTATAACAGGGCCAACCTGAGGACAGAGAAGCCTTCTCACTATTTCCCTCCTTTCTTTCCTTCTGTTCTCTCTTTCCTAAAAGACTCAAAGATCATGGTCCAGAGACCTTTCTTATTCTCTGGCCGTTCCTTTGAAAAAATTTGTGATATGTGATCTCTTCCATCTCACTCTCTTCTTATAACACTTTTCCTACATTATTGGGTCTTTGACCAAGCTTTATGTAACCATGGATAAGACGAGACCCTAACAGCCACCACTGAACACCGATGTTCCGTGGTTACAACCGTTGTAGTCCAAATACAATTATTATGTCGAACATTTGTATTATAAACTCCAATTTGAATAAATAATTTATAGTGAGATTTGTTTTGTGAATGTGACGTCTAACTTAAGCTAACATATAAAACAATGGACAATTTTTTTTTGTAGATAAAAGATTATAAATAAAACAAACAATGACAATTCAATATACGGATTATCAATTTTAAATATCATATATTTATTTACCTCAGCTTTTAAGGATTATCAACTTATGAAGGTCAAAATGCGACATACACTTTTAAGCTTTAATTTCAACGTCTCTAACATGCTCTTAATGACAGCTTTTGGCCAGATAAGGACAACAATTTGACAATCAATAATAGCTAGTAAATAACTCCCCATCTTCAAAATAATACTAATAAGAATAAGGAAAATTCACATATATACCACCCACTTCGTTGATTTTACATTTCTGACACCTAAACTTCAATTTTTACAAGCATCCCACCTTACCTATAGAAGAAAAAAAATACATTTCACTTTTCAAAAGTTAAATATCATATGCATACATACACACATTTCTTCTATATTTACATATCTAACATCTAAACTTTCATATTTACATACATAAAACTTAAAAATCTATACCATGACATCAAATATACCACAATCACTAACTTTTCTAAAGTGAAATACACATTTTCATGCATAGATTTTTAATAACAAAGTGTTATAATTGTAACTAGGTCTAAGATACGTAAAATGCAAAATAATTGTGTGGCATGTATGTAAATTTCCCTAACAACAAATAAATATGCCATAACCACGAAAATTACGAGCAAAAAATGCCCAAAAAGCTTATATAAGATTTCCCAAAAAAACAAAACCATTATGCAATAAGCCAAATACCATCTCAAGTCTTGCACAGTCAANAACAAAACCATTATGCAATAAGCCAAATACCATCTCAAGTCTTGCACAGTCAATTTAGACAAAAAAACCAACTAAAATATCCAATGAAAAGTAATTCAAAAGGTGCCCACCTAAAATCAAAACTTAAATATAATAACCTATGAAAGGCTATTTCTACGAATTTATTACATCCCATCAAAAAGCGAATAAGATTACAACTTTGAATTTACACCAAAATGTATAGACTTCTACGACGTTTTCCACAGAGCTTCAGTTAGATCTTCGTACAGGTTATAAACTATACCAACCCTCCTATGATAAACCTTCGTCATGCCACATTAGCTCCATCTTACAAAACTGAACAAAGCTCCCATAAAAATCATCAAGATCATTTATCTTCATTTTATTCAGGTTCTCGCTCGTGTTCAGAAGCCGTCATTTAACAGAGAGCTTGGGAATTATTCTCACAGTTCTAGAAATATTATGATTAATATTCTAATGGATTCAAATCATCAACAACTTCCTGATTCTCAGTCTCAACATCTTTATTTTGATCTTCCAATTCAATGTTTATATTCGGTGCATTCGAATTTGTACGCGTACCATGAAGATTTTCCGATGCCGTTGACTCTCTCCATTCAATCCATTCAGGTGGTTTCATACTTTCACCCGATGGACTCGAGTTTTCATGATTCTTCTCCGTTAATGAGCCGTTACTGAAGCGTGTTGTTACAACATCCTGAAACTCGACGTTCGAAGTCGAAGTTTTTGGTGATGTTGGCATGTCAGCAAGCTCTTCACCCTCACCGACAACTACCTCATCAGTGTTGTCCGGATTCCGTGATGGCGATGTGGGGGAATCAGAAGAACGATCGTTTACAACTTGGATGTCTTGGAAAGCAAAATAGTTCGAGTTTGTGAATAGAGAGCTGCGGAGAGAGTGCAATCCATGAGGTCTAATAGAAATAAGGAACGTTATCATGCATAGCAAGCAATTCCCAAGTATTTACATCATCTAAAATTTAAACTTTACTTTCTAAACTTATATAATCCAAACCTTCCATATCAAATAAAAAATATCACTACTTTAAATTAAAAGAGAAATACACATTTTCATGCATAGGTGAAATGGCGTGTATATATAAATTGAAATTTAGATGTTAGACATATAAATATATAAAAATTAAGAGTTATGTATGTAAATCATCTTAGAAATAATGAACGCAAATCATGCACGAATCAAATCAAAACCATTTGGTAAGAATTGTATATAAAAATTTGATAAAACGGGGTAGGATTTATAAAATAAGTAGATTAGGAGGCAAGTTAATAGTTACCTATCCGGATCATCATCACCCAAACGCAGGGATGAAATTACAGCTTCCGCGCATTCATCATCAAAGTAAAAATCCTGTAGAATATATTAGTTTGATAAGTGAGTCCGGAAAAATGAAACAATTTATAAACAATATTGCAAAGTGCACTAAAACAGGTGAATGTCACCATTGAAACAATACAAAATAATGAAAATAATATGATTATAATTGAGTTGACAACCAAAGCAATTGAGTTTACTCGTCAATCACTTTATCAGATTTTAATTTATAACAGAGTATTTTACCGGTTCATTTATTGACAATATAAAAGATTCCAGGGAAATTTGATTAAAAATATAGCTCCGGATAGTCAGAAAGGCGTTTTTGTTAGATAGGTCTCAAAGCCATTGAATTTATTTTGAGAAAAGCGTGTTATAAATTTTGTTTGATTTTTAATGCAATGCGGTCATCTCAAACCAAATTCAACTGCTTTGAGACCCATCATAACCAAGATTTCGCCATAATATTAGCACTCAAAGTTTTTTCCCAATACTCTGTGGAAAGAAAAACAATTTAAAGCAAATAAAGTTGAAAATTCAGAGAATAAATATGACATGTTTTTTTTTTTTTTTTTTTTTTTTTTTTTTTTTTTTTTTTTTTTTTTTTTTTTTTTTTTNACACTCAAAGTTTTTTCCCAATACTCTGTGGAAAGTATAACAACTTGAAGCAAATAAAGTTGAAAATTCAGAGCAAACATATGACATTTTTTTTTTTTTTTTGCCCAAAGGCTAATATATTAAATTAAAATAAGGGTACACATAGATTTTGTGGAAGGTCTCAAACATGACACCCATCCCACACAAAACCCACCAAATCAAATGGTGCCAAATAAAAGAGAAAATACAACAAAATACATAAGAAATCTAAATAAAAAACTAAAAAGTGCCAAAATTAGAGTATCAGGTAGCTGGAGAAGAGCGGCCCGATTTTGCCTTGCCTCTGCCTCTAGTTCTAGAGAAGAGGTCAGCTAATAAATTGGTCAGATGAGTGTCATTGACAGTAGTAATCAATGTATCATCTAATAGATTCCCTAGCTCGAGTCGTCCTCCGTTCTTTTTCTTCCTCCTCATATAGACCTGTCATTCCTCATCCGAAGATTGACTCGCCTGATCAGCAGAATGGTCTGAAGTGTGTAGGATATGTGTAAGTTGTTGAGCATTAGAAGCAACTTCTTGTTGTACCAATTGATCATCTATCGGGTCGAAGGAGCACTCTCGTGTGTTTTGACGTGTAAGTGAGTCTTTTTCTTCAATAACAATAAGTGGTATCAACACATTTGGATCTGTACTTGTAGTAAGGTGTTCTTCATCTGGAACTGCGATGTTGAAAAGAGGATGGGAATGGACTTTCTCAGCAAAGATGATAGGTGGTTGATCTTTAGCGACATTCGGTCTTAGATGAAGATGCAAGCGATAACAAATAGTAGAACTGTGGACAAAAATACTATAATGAGAGCAATAAGGAGGATGTGGTTCTATCTCAACCTTTTGTCAATACCCGTTGTGAATAGTGTCAATCTATATCTCATCCAGAGCTGGTTGAGTGATATCTCTCTCAACTAACACAGAAGCCACAGAGGGTCTGGTGACAACAAGCGTAGTACTATCCACCTTGAGAGGTTTACCGTAAACAGTTGCTAAAGAGTAGAGAATTTCCCTGTTGAACAGATGAAATTTTAACCCTGGAAACTTTGTCCAAACTAGAATGATAGGGGACTCCGCTTTTTAATCAAAACCGACAGTCCACTTCAGAATTTTCATAAAACGATTGTTGATCTTGATAATTTTTCGAGAGAAAATGCGAGTGCAATCGACATTGTGAGATAGCTGAATAAGTATATGTCGACCATCTAGCAGACCAATGTTCCAACTGCCCAATGGTTTCATAGCATCAAATTCTTTCCTAATGATCTCCAATTTTGGAAGACCATAAAGAAATTTTCCCACTAGAGCAAAACGCCAAGAGAACGCTAGAGTACCCGTTTCAACCTCAGTGAGAATAAGTGCATGCTTCCCTTTTTTTTTCCAAGCTTTTTAATAAAGTGTGATCACCGCCACCTTCAATAGCCTCATGGTACGATTGTGGAACATTGCAAGGCTTACCGATAGCAAAAGCAGACTCTGAACCTGAAGGAGAGACACGAGCAGGAAAAGTCAAGTCGCCAGCAGGGGTATTTGCATAGGAACGGAGCGTCGAGGTCATCTCCCTCACAAGATAAGCGAGGAAGCTGTTATAATCTAATACTCCCCCTCAAGTTAAAGCATAGATGTCAATCATGTTCAATCGTCAAAGAACGGACGTGGCAGATTCTTGGTGAGGATGTCCGCTATTTAACCCCTGGAGGGGGAGCTTTATGTGTCGTGAGGTCACCGAGGAGAAATTTGGGGAGGTGGTCAGATCACTTGCCAATAATTGGGTACCTGGCTATGATGGAGTTACTACCTCCTTTTTTAAGAACTTTTGGCCGTGGGTTAAAAAAAGTGGTGTGCAATCCATATTTCAATTCTTTACCTCTGAGCGTACGTACAGCAGTTGGAAAGATACATTAATTGTTCTTATTCCAAAGGTTGTGAATGCGGATAAGCCTTCTAAATACCGCCCTATCAGCTTGTGTCAAACCATCTACAAGGTTGCAGCCTAAGTTCTGATGAATCTTATTAAAGGGGTTCTCCCCTCCATTTCAGAATAACAAGGTGCATTTGTTCCCACCAGATCTATCTCTACACATTGTTTGCTTGCTAACGAATTTATTTGCAGGTTCCAGCATTCCACTTCACAGGTTGGCTTTATGGCTCTTAAGGTTGATATGGAACAGGCCTATTATGACCGCCTGAGTTGGCAAACACTCTTGAAGGTAATGCAGGCATTTGGCTTGCCTGAAAGGTTTACTGGTTGGGTTCTTGAATGTATCTGTGACCCAAAATTTGCCATCCTTATTAATGGTGATCGTGCCCCGTGGATCCATGGAATGTGCGTTTAGGCAAGAATGCCCGTTATCACCGTATCTCTTCATTCTCTGTTTTGAGCTCTTGTCGAGAGCGATTCACCGATGTGACACTTGATTTGGTCTTTCCTTTGCTCCGGGAGGTACTAATATTTTCCACCTATTTGCTGATGATATCTTGATTGTTGTGGAGCTGATGATATCATGATTGTTACGAAGGCCACTCCAAAGAATGCGAAGGCTATAAAGGATATATTGAATCGACACCGCTGTTGGAGGGAACAACGGGGTTAATGAAGCCAAGTTTTCTATACTTTTTAGTAAAAAAGCTGCAATTTGGAAGAAAAACCGTGTGGCTAGAATTCTGGGCTATAACAAAGTTACTGAGTTTGAATATTTAGGGATTAAGCTTGCTATAAGGAAGCTTGTAAAATCTGATTTCTACAAACTCATAGCTAATGCTGTTGGTAAAATCCAAGCACGGGTGAATAGACACCACCTCTCATTAGCTAGTAAAATCACTTTGGTGAACTTCTCGTGCTCCCTATGTCAATGTTTATCATATCTCACTCCGAACCTCCTAAAGCTGCATCGCATTATTTGGAAGGCTTATGCAGAAGATTCTTGTGGGACAAGGGCTCACGGGACCGTGGACTTCACTATATCAGTTGGGAGGAGCACGGTAAGCCCACTTCTGACGGTGGTAGGGCTTGCATGCTGCGGCTCAGTGGATGGGCCCTTTGCAGGCTAGAATTGCTTGGGACTTTATTAATCAACCACACGGCCTGGTTTTCAAATGTATAAGAGAGAAATATGGAGTTGATCCACGGAGTTGTTCGCGGTCAGGAACTGACTTAATAGCCTGGAAAATAATTACTGATGGTGCCGCCAGCCTTCTTAACATAATTCAGTGGGACATTGGTGATGGTAGCTGTGCCTGCTATGGAGCAAAATAGGATCCTAAACCGGCCATTGCTCAGTGGCCAACGTTTATAAGAATAGTTCACTGGCGAAGAATGCTAGAAGAAGAAAGTGCGATCCAATTGAGACTGAATAAGACTATGGTCCACAACCACCCTTGTGAACTTATCGAACCAGGCCCTTGGGAACTATTTGAGCCCTAGAGGAACTTCCATATTCTGCACACTTGTCCTCTAGAGGTAGTAGAATCAAAACCCAGAGGGAGAGGCATGCACACCTCTTCTGTCAACTCTCCATTCAAAAATGCATTCTTGACATCTAGTTGGAATAACGACCAATCCAGATTCACCGCAACAACAAGACCCGAATAGTGTTTAACTTAGCCACTGGAACAAATGACTCTTCATAGTCAACTCCGTAGGTATGAGAGTATCCTTTGGCAACCACTCTTGTCTTGTTGTGTTCAAAGAATCTGTCAGAGTTGAACTTGGTGCTAAGAATCCATCGACACCCTATAGCTTTCTCACCCGAGAAAGGTCCACGACGTCCAACACATGACTCCGCTGAAGAGCATTCATCTCCTCAATTACCGTCGTTTTCCAGGCTAAATCAGCAAGAGCAATCTCAATAGTAACAAATAACTGATTGTCAATCAGGACAGAAACAAATGCTCTGTAGGTCGGTGATAAACTGTGAAAAACATATATTTTGCAATAGAATCGAGAGAGCATATCTAATTGCATACCTTACTTGGAGAACTCACCTCATTCGAAGGAGGGATCGTACTAAGGATGTCGCCCGGAGTGGAATCAAGGTGTTGCAAGGAGGTAGCAGGCTCCAGAGTAGGTGCATTAGGATGAGTGCGCCGAGTGTAGACATGAATAGTGTGAGGAGGTGCACTCAACGGAACACGGGACTCCCAAATGCTTAGAACATCCATAGGAGTAGGATAAGGGACAATGTCGGGGAACTCAAACTCCCCCTCAGTAGAGGTCGAACAAGAGAAATAGGGATCAAGGCACTAATACCCTTTTGAATTGCAGAGTTCCTTACAAAGTTACATTTTATGGATCTAAAATCAAGTCTGCTCCGAGTAAGATCATTGTTCCGAACAAATGCAGTGCACACTTGAGATCTAATGTGGAGAAAACCCGATTGGCAGGGAAACATAACATCAAAACGGCTAAGAGGGTTTGAAACTTGTGAATTTTAGAGGAGACTCCATTTATGAGATAGATAGTAGTTAGAAAGACATTGTTCTAAAACCGTTTCAAGACATTGAATTGAAACATAATAGAGCAAGCAAAGCTGAAGAGGTGCTAATTTTCATCTCGACTATCACATTTTGTTGAGGAGTGTCGGTGTAAAAACTATGGTGAAGGATGTTTTTACTTACCAAGAATTCACTCAAAATAAAGTTTAAAAACTCACAACCATTGTCGGTTCGAAGAACCTGAATAAGAATTTTGAATTGAGTTAAGATAAAGATCTAGAAGTTTTGAAAGATCACAATGACTTCTGATTTATCTTTTAAAATGTAGACCCACCTCATTCGAGTGTGGTCATCAACTAAAATCAAGAATCACTATTTATTAGTGTAACCGGAGGTGCGAGAATGTCTGTGAATGAGAAAGAAATGAGCGAAACGTGTGTAAGTATGAGGTGGGTAATGAACTCGGTGATATTTGGCTAACAGACACATCTCACAAATGAAATGAACGAAATTTTTATTAGAAAATATCAAATGATACATAATTTTCAAATATGGAAAACTATGATGGCCTAAACGACAATATAACAACAAAATGGAACATTTAATGATTTGAGAAAGGCTAAAACTTTTGAGTGTCATGTCTTCACTCTTCGTGTTCTCCTCTTGAAAGTTGTAGAGTTGAACTACTCTCTTAGCAATTTCAATCATATTCCCCGAACGACGATCCAAAAAAACATAACCATCAGATGAGAAATTAGCAACGCAATTGATATCACTTGTCAACTTGCTGACAGATAATAAAGTACATTGCAATCAAGAAACATATAAAATAGATTCCAGAGTTAGATCAATCGTTAGTACAATCTACCATTTATGGGCAATGGAGCTATAAGATCCATCGACAATTCTGATGGTATTTTTTCTAGAGCAAGGGTAGAGAGTCGAGAAATTTTGCAAGTAGTGAGCCATGGCATTCGTGTGACGTGGGGGTTTTCCTCCAAAAGTCAAACCCGTTCAGCTGAGAGGGAGTTGAACCGGTCCCCTCCCTCTCACTTTTTATTGGGCAAGAATTTTTCCGCCTTCCTATTTTCATTTCCCGCCCCTCGCATGTCTATTTATATGTGCTTTTAGGTCTTAGGATTTCAGTTTTATGTTATTTCTGAATTCAAATTTGTGAGCACAGCCGCGAGCATATTATTTTCTCTTTGAGGACTGTATCTGATGGTTAGGGTGGTGCTTCGGCTATATTCCTGTCCCCGGTGGTGATTATCTTCTCCGACATCCACTTCCAACCCTTTCCCTATCGTTCCACCTGCTGCAGGCCTCTCCCGTGACCACCCCTGCTGCAGGCGATACCGTGATCTGCTCTCCGCAGCCATCACACGCTACGCCTCTCCTTCCTAAACTGCAAGCCTGCCCCAGCCGCGTGCTAGTTGGGCCGCAACTCCCCATCAATTCCACTGCAATAACTCCCCCAGGCGCACTCCATCCAGGGCCCATCTTACCTGCCGAAACTCTCCCAGATTTCCCGTGTATAGGGTCGCTGTTCCACTTCCCTTCCCACCAGCAGCCCCTCCTCCCGTGACAGCCCCAGCCCCTCCATTCCTCCCGTGACAAGACACCACCCAAACCCTTCCCGTTACAATCCCTCCCTTCCCATAACTCCTACCTCAGTCCACTACTCCCCCATCTAACAGCCCAACAGCAGCCTTCACCCTTTCCTTCCCCACTACAGTCCAACTCCAACAGCCCAACAACAGCCTTCACACTTTCCTTTTCCCCACTCCAGTCCAACCCTAAGCAGCCAACTGCAGCTCTCCCTTTTTTCTTCCCCCCTGCAGTTTGAACCCGTACAACCCCTCCTAACCTTCTTGTTGTCATCTCCCTCCGCCCCACATACAACTGAAACACCACCACCCAGATCCACGCCCTAGCTTTGTGTTTGTATCGTGTATTCTTATTGCAAGTGTTGTTGTTTGTACTCCGTTGAAATTCAACAATAATATTTATGTTTTCATTATGATTTGATTTTCCTCGGGTATTATTTGATATCAGAGCTAGTCCAACCCTAGTCATATCCTAGGGTTTCTTAGCGTCCACCCCTTCCCAAGCCACTCCCACGAAAATTTCCTTTCCCAATTCCCAAATCTCTAACAAGAATTTGACCTAAACCTAATTTTTCCCTTGCTGATTTTCAAAATGAACAACACCAAATTAATTTTTCTTCACTGTCAATGAGTCTTCTGCATCATCTTTCACGTCTCAACGCTAAAATCTTAGTCATGTCACTAATGAGATACATGCCTGAGCCTACCCAGGACGGGATACAGCGAAAGCTCCGCCTCCTTCAGCGGAGATTTATGGATATTGAAGATGAAATCCAACGGAAGGCTACCCTCGACTGTGCCGAAGGGGAGAACGAGAATATATGAAGATGAAATGGAAAACACAACGTCAGTTTCTACAAAATTACTACCGCCAAAAGTTGCACTCTGGCTTCCGAAGATAAGAGATCGCCCCCCTAGCTACTATCCAACAAAACTAATCTGCACATCATGAATTTGGATATGTGGAAGCAGAATGCACAACTAAGGGAGTGATGTACTTTACCGAGAAAGGTATCATGGAAAAGTTGGAAAAGACTTCGTGTACACTGAAGGCGGTGAGGACATAAACGAGGAGTATCGACCGCTAGTTGAAGAGACGAATGGTGATAAGGAAGATAATACAAACTTCAAAGAGAATACTCATTTTTCAGTTAACGAGGAAGATGCGCCACCAAATCCAATTGACCCCAAGATAGATATTCCAGCTGAGGTAACGGTCGTTATTCTAGAAGATAGTGACTCAAATGTAATTGTCAGCCAAACCGAGCATTAGATTATGGTTCCTAGAGCTAGCATCTTGCAACGGTTAGAGGAACATAAGAAGGAATGATCATGGATGTCTACAAAGTTTATAAGTTTGAAGAGCCGACATCAGATACAGGTCCACCCCGGATAAGCAAGATGCAGATTTTTCAGATGTATAGACTCCCTCCAAAGTTGCCCCAAAGGAGGGAGGTCCAGCATATCAGAAATGAGGACATTGTGTTACACGTCAAGAACATTACACGGAGTTATTCAGAGATTACTTTCAGGTCAGCATGGGACACCTCGTCGGATGTCCAGACGAAAGAGAAGAACCTCAGCTTTGTAGTGGCCTCAAAGAGTTTGAGGAGACAAAAATTCTGCAATGGGATCTAGATGGTATCTATGGGGAAGATGTCTCTCTTTAAGAGGAGCAGTGAGAATGGCCACAGATTTCAACTCATAGTGGATTTCTCCTCATATACTAGCTTATCAGTTGCACCCAGCCGAAAACGAGGAAAGGAAGAAACAAATTATAACTAGGATGACGCCATACCTGATTCATGGGGATACTTGTCTAGCTACAGTTCTTGCTCAGGTCGTGCCAAAGGCGGACGAATATCTCTTCTATCAGAACGTGCTTTGGAACGACAATGTCTATATGTTCAACGTGCTAGAGGACTTGACGTTGTACCACGAGGAGCCAAAAACTTCGACAAATCAGGTCGAAGCTCCCTCAACCCTGGGAGAAAGACACAAAAGTTTTCCTCAAAAAGTTGAACCGATTGTGCCTGAACCGGTTCAGTTGAGAGAGGGGGCTGAACCGGTCCCCTCCCTCTCTCCCTCATTTCATTAGGCGGGAATTTTCCCACCATCCTATTTTCGTTTTCCGCCCATCCCACTTCTATTTATATGTGCTTTTAAGTCTTAGGGTTTCAGTTGTATGTTAATTCTGATTTCAGATTTTTGAGAACAGCTGCCGACATCCTATTTCCCCTTGAGGTCTGGGTGGTGCTCCGGTTATATCCCTCTTTCCGGAGGTGATTATCATCTCCGACGTCCACTTCCACCCATTTCCCTCTGTTCCCACTGTTGCAGCCCCCTCCCTGCCGTTCCTCCCGTTGCAGCCCTCTCATGTGACAACCCTACTGAAGGCTTTACAGTAACTTGCTGCCCGCAGCCATCCCACGCTACCCCTTTCCTTCCTAACCTGCAAGCCTGTCCCAGCTGCCTACTAATTGAGCCGCAACTCCCCATCAATTCCACTGGCGTAACTCCCCCAAGAGCACGCCATCCAGGGCCATCCTACCTGCTGTAACTCTCCCAGCTTTCCCCTGTATCAGACCATTAATCTGCCGTTGTTCCACTTCCCCTCCCACCAGCAGAGCCCCTCCTCCCGTGCCAGCACCAGCCTATTCATTCCTCCAGTGATAGCACTCCACCCTAACCCTTCCAGTGAAGCACCCTTCCCATAACTCCTGCCTCAGTTCACTACTCCCACATCTAACAACCCAACAACAGCCTTCATACTTTTCTTCCCCAGTACAGTCCAACTCCAACAGCCCAACAGCGGCCTTCACCCTTTCCTTTCCCCCACCCCATTCCAGCCCTATGCAGCCAACCGCAGCTCTCCCTTTTTTCTTCCCCACTGCAGTCCTAACCGTACAGCCCCTCCAAACCTTCTTGCTGCCAGCTCCCTCCACCCCACATACAACAGCAACACCACCACCCTGATCCAAGAGAAAATATTCCGTCCGGACACCACACATCCGAACAGCCAACCACCGGCGGCCACGTTGCCATACACATCATTGGTGGGCGACGTGGCCGCCGGTGTTCGTTGTCCGGACACACGGACGTCGGGGTGGAATATTTTTTACAGATCCATGCCTAGCTTTGTGTTTGCACCGTGTTTCTTTATTGCAAAAATCATTGTTCGTAATCTCTTGAAATTCAACAATAATATTTCTATTTTTATTATGATTTGGGTTTCCTCCGGTATCATTTGTTATAGAGATTTTCCTCCAAATGTTGAATCGGTTTAGCCTGAACCGGTTCCCTCCCTCTTTCCATTAGGCGGGAATTTTCCTGCCTTCCTATTTTCATTTCCTGTCGATCCAAAAGTTGTATCTGATTGTTAGGGTATTGTTCTGACTATAAATAACCCTCTCCTCAGTGCTGATTATCTTCTCCGATGTACACTTACAACCCTCTCACTGCCGTCTCCCTGCTGCAGCCCCCTCCCTGCCGTTCCTCCCACTTCAACCCTTTCCCATGACCACCCCTGCTGCAGGCTTTACCGTGACCTGCTCCCGGCAGCCATCCCACGCTACCCCTTTCCTTCCTAACCTGCAAGCCTGTCCAAGCCCCACCGGAACTCCCCATCAATTCCACTACCGTAAATCCCCCAGGCGCACTCCATCCAAGGCCCATCTTACCTGCCTTAACTTTCCCAGCTTTCCCCTGTATCGAGCCACTAACCTGCCGCAGGTCCACTTGCCTTCCCACCAGCAGCCCCTCCTCCCGTGACAGCACACCACCAAAACCCTTCCCGTGACAACCCCTGCCTTCCCATAACTCCTACCACAGTCCACCACTCTCCCATCCAAAACCCTTCCGTTCCCACCAGAAGCCTTCGCCCTATCCTTTCCCCCACTCCAGTCCAACCCTATGCAGCCAACCGCAGCGCTCCCCTTTTTCTTCCCCACTGCAGTCGGAACGTACAGCCCCTCCTAACCTTCTTGCTGCAATCTCTCTCCACCCCACATACAACCGCAATGCCACCACCCCGATCCACGCCCTAGCTTCGTATTTGTATCTGTGTTTTCTTATTACTAGTGTCATTTTTTGTAATTCCTTGAAATTCAACAATAAATTTTTTGTTTCCATTACGGTTTGGGTTTCCTCCGGCATCACCATGGTGTCTGAATGAATAATCCATGGACTAGAGGAGAAATAAAATGTGAGAGCCATAGAAAGTACCTTATTGGACATGGGAGGTCGATTGACCTACAAAGAATTGATTTGCTCCAAAAAGCTTGATCAATTGTTCCATCTGATGTTTTAGGGATTTGGAAAGTTTTGGAATGTTTCGGGTAGGAGTCAGTCGAGCCGTATCTGGTTCGATTGTAGCCATCAGTCTATTGTTAACAAACGATTTAGCCGAAGGNCCCTGTATCGACTCACAAAACTGCCGCAGGTCCACTTGCCTTCCCACCAGCAGCCCCTCCTCCCGTGACAGCACACCACCAAAACCCTTCCCGTGACAACCCCTGCCTTCCCATAACTCCTACCACAGTCCACCACTCCCCCATCCAAAACCCTTCCCTTCCCACCAGCAGCCTTCGCCTTTTGCTTTCCCCCACTCCACTCCAACCCTATGCAGCCAACCGCAGCGCTCCCCTTTTTCTTCCCCACTGCAGTCTGAACGTACAGCCCCTCCTAACCTTCTTGCTGCAATCTCCCTCCACCCCACATACAACCGCAATGCCACCACCCCGATCCACGCCCTAGCTTTGTGTTTGTATCTGTGTTTTCTTATTACTAGTGTCATTTTTTTGTAATTTCTTGAAATTCAACAATAATATTTTTGTTTCCATTATGGTTTGGGTTTCCTCCGGTATCACCATGGCACGGACTAGAGGAGAAAGACAATGTGAGAGCCATAGAAAGTACCTTGTTGGACGTGGGAGGTCGATTGACCTGCAAAGAATTGATTTGCTCCAATAAGCTTGATCAATTGTTCCATCTGATGTTTTAAGGATTTGGAAAATTTTGGAATGTTTCGGGTAGGAGTCAGTCGAGCCGTGTCTGGTTCGATTGTAGCCATTAGTCTATTGTTAACAAAAGATTTAGTCGAAGGTTTGTATGCCGGCTTACCGTAAAGTTTCCAACACTTGTCCCAAGTGTAGATGAATTTGTGACAGTAATTACAAGTGGGGTGACTAGTCAGAGGTGGCATGGACGATGACTGAGCATCATGTGAGATCAAGGTAGACAATTCAGCTGAAGGAGTAGAACTCTCGAGCATGACAAGTGTCCTGATTTGTTCCTGACGAATCTCTGTGAAAGCAACACAAGTGGAAGAAAGAGAATCCTAACCAAAAATATGACCCCGAACTTCGTCAAGATCTTTGTTAAGACCAACAAGAAATTGAAACATACAATCCTTTTCTACGGTTTCTGGAAAAAGGACAAATCTGCTGGAGAATCTCAAGTGCAGTCGTAGTACAAGTCGCATTTCATCCATAATGCAACAAGGTATTATAGTACTGAATCACAGTTCTTGATCCATGTTCTTCTCCCGGTTCTTCTTAAATACCTCATAGGGTTGACCGTATATTCCTACATTCGAGTAGGTATCACGGGCAGCCATCCAAAGAGCACTAGCAGAAGGGAAGAACATGTACGAACGACCAATTGACATCTCCATGGAGTTGATCAACAACGACATGACCATTGAGTTCTCCACTTCCTAAGCTCAACATGTCGGGCAGATCTTTGGAGACTCACAAATCAAACATGTGAGGTGACCAAACTTCCCAAGTCTTTTGATGAACAAAGACACCGCTGGGTCCATTAGAGGAAGCTACTGTCGTTCAACGTATGATTTGTGATCAAGAAATTCATGTTTGCTTCAAGTCCTTTGGTCTGCACTGGAGTGAGTGTTGGAGGCGATCCTTTGGTGGAGTCAAGAACACCTTCTGAAGGTGATTCATTGAACAATCAACCATAATTCCAACTGAGTCAAAAGATATGTTGTTGTGGTTCTCAGTCATCGATGAATTTTTGTAGAATCACACAAACAGATACAACTGCAGGAATTGCAGGTAGCAGAACAATTGCAGGAATCCTTCCTAAAGAACAATGACAACAGAAGCATAGGAAGCCCGCGGCCAAGCTGGGGCAGACCGACGGTGACACGCTAGAGCAAAGGAGCTCAGCTGCATGAATTTGCAGGGAGGCTAGCAATTGTACTGCACCACAGGATTCTGCGGACAGGAGGAATCCTGCAGTTTGCAGGAACCTGCAGGGGAGGCCGATGGCTAGGAGGAGGCAGTTGCTAGAACCGACAGAGGAGGCCAATGGCTGCTAGATCTAAGGTTAGGTTCTGTGCTCATTTTTATTAAAAGGAGGGGTACTTAAAAGACATTTATAATAGGATAATAAAAGAAAGAAATAAAACTAGAATAAGACAACTAGGAAAGAAAATAAAACAAAATAAAATAAAAAAGGAAGTTCATAATGAGGAAATAAGAGTAAATAATAAGTAATAACGGCTTACGGATAGCCATTATAATATAATAATATACATATCTAATACATTAATTTGATATTTAGCTATAAAACACTCTAATCTCTAGATCATATTAAAAATACCCTAGCATCAACTTACGTAAAGTGAAATACACATTTTAATTCAAAGGTTGTGATGTGATATAAAGTATAAACACCAGGATATTATATAAATATAAATAAAGATTGAGGAAAGAAAAACACCACAGGTAGGCACGTACCTCTTTTTCACGCTCAAGGGATCCCTGAGCCTGCACGCATTACCAAAAAAAATAAAAAAAATGAAATAAAAAAAACAAAGTTAATCAACAATACATGTAGACCTACATAGTTAAAAACAATTTGCAATTTAGAAACAAGGGAAGTCGGGGAAAAAAAATCAAATAAGATGGTTTTATAAGCATTCCAAAGATTAGTGCTTGGCCAATAATCAAAACAGTAAAGCAGTTTGGTCCTACACTTATATCATATCACAACAGAGGGGATTTCACATTTCAACAAATACATCATGTCATTTTAAGCATTAAAAAAAAAAAAAAAAAAAAA
>JXCR01130218.1:28920-62226 GCA_002079205.1 Phalaenopsis hybrid cultivar
AAAAACAATCTATGTTTATAACAACTAAAAGAATGAAGCAATTAGAAAAACCCAAACATTGCCACTTCAAAAGAAGAGTAGCCAAACCACAACAAATGAAGCATACCTCTTCAATGTCATTATTGTTATATATACTGTACCGAAATGCCTGGTTCAAGTTACTAGCCAATGCTGCCACGTCATAGTCAACTCTATCTCTAAAGTCTTCATCATCACTATCCCTTATTCGATCGTGCAATGAACTTGGACGCCTTTCAAAAAAGCATGACAAATTGAATTTATTATCAAAAGATGGGCATTAAAAAAAAACAGCTGATCCGATAAATAGAGGAAATCTATGACATGATAGCCTCATTAACACCACATTTCAAAGTAGTGATTGCCTTGTTAGTAACGCAGCACGTGTTAGCAATCAAGATGACGAGCACCCAAATAAATTCAAAAACTTCAAGAATATCATAAGCAAACTAATACATATACAATATGTATATGTATATACATAAGCATATACATTTGGATATATATATATATATATATGCTCCTTTCTTTTTTTTTTAATTAGAAAAATATGATTAGATATTTTAAAATTTTCAAAAAACTAAATAAGCAACTTAATTATGAAATTTTCCAAAACAAAAAAACTTAAAATCAAATAAAAAACAAAACTCATAAAACCTGATCTCCCTCAAGATATTCCAACCCATAAATCTATTATATTCTAATACATTTCAAATTTTATATAAAATGGTTAAAATATCAAAATAATCACTAAAATTATAAANGAAACTCATAAAACCTGATCTCCCTCAAGATATTCCACCCCATAAATTTATTATATTCTAATACATTTCAAATTTTATATAAAATGGTTAAAATATCAAAATAATCACTAAAATTATAAAAATAAATAAAAATAGTGTAATATAAAATAAATCTTGATGCCCTGGATATTTCAGTTGACCAATTTTAACCACAATATTGTGTTGGCATATGTATATATATTATACAAGAGGAGTCAATTAAACATGATGAGAAGAATGAATGATAAATCTATCATCATGCAGATTAAGGTCAAAATAATTCATTCATGCCCAAAATCACATGATATATTGCCCATTTATGAAACAAAATTCACTGATGTGTTCAGAGCGCTAAACTACTTAGAAAAATCGCTCGACAAATATGAAGGTATACAAAGTTGAGCCAGATTCCTATAAGTGTTGTCGAGGCTGCCCAAGCAACCTCCGTTCATAAAATAAATCATGTCATTGCATTCAAAATATCAAATTACCCAAAAGGAAATTTTCCATGACAAATTTTATTGATTCTGGAGAAATGACAGATTACGAGTGCAACATGCATGAAATAGGCCCAAATTCATAGATCGTCATCAAAAGTGCTTGAACAACATCCGTTCATGAAACTGATTATGTCAGCATGTTAGGAGAATCCAATTTACCTAAGAAATGACATTTTGTAATCAATTGGATCAGACATAATTGAAATGACAACCTAAAGATGCACGTCGCGTGAATTAAGACAATAATTTCGACGATCGCCAAAATTGCTCAAACAATGTCTGACCACAAAACGAACTGCATAAGCATATCAGGGATGTTGAAATTGCCTGGAAAGGATATGCATATTATATGTGATTTAGAATGCGATTCGGAAACACTTAAATCGAGGCACATGAAATTAGAGAAATCTCATATTGGTCAAATAACCTTCGTTTGTGAAACAAGTTGCACAAGCGCATTTGGAACACGAGAATTATAAACATGCAAATTGAGATGCAAAATTTAAGAATTTAAGTATATTAAAAAAAATTAAATAAAGCTATATATATTAAAACAGCCCTGTCCTTACAGCCGCCTCCAGTGGCCCATACCTCTCCCATGTTTCATCGTCCTCTCCAATCAAAATCATGTAAAGCTTTGAGATTCCTCAGTCATCACAAAAAAATTAAAAAAAAAAATGATAAACAAAATCTAATCTCACGGATTTCTTATAAACTTATTGTGTGTCTCCTTGTATGATACCGGAGGAAGCCCAAACAACAATAGAAATAATAATATTATTGTTGATTTTCAAAGATTATAACAGGACTCCTCAAAACAGGAAATAAATAACAATAAAACAACAACACAAACTCCAATAAGGCCTGCGGAAAGATAAAATGTCTCTTTCGGGTCGAGCTACAACAGGAGCACCGCCCGAGCCCTTCGAGACGTTCACTTTCTCAGACCACTTACAACCTGAGCACCTTCTCGCAGTCGAATACAGGCCCCAGAGGTGAAGAATGCCTCAAAGATAGAACTCAGAATTTTGCACTCATCCAAATCTCATTTCCTAAGCAAAAACAACCCCTATATATAAGAATAATTAGGACTTATATTAGACAATGTTTCAGTTAGGAAATAGAATAAACATAATAATATAATCGAAATGATTTATAATAGGGGATTTCATGATAAGTAAAGAAATAGAGAATGCAGACATAAAATAGATAGGAAATAAAAATGGAGACTCGTAGAAAATGAAAGGAAGAGAGAGGGAAACGAAAAAAGAAAGGGGTGGAAATTTGGACCGCTGTAGCTGCTACAGTGCCACAACACGAAAAAAGCTCCCGCATCAATCTCCCGGGGTTGGGAAGCTTCGACCTCATTCGTCAAAGCTTTAGGGTAGAAAAATTCTAGTGGGGGTGATTTGGGCAAGGGCAGGTCTAGAAAACCCTAAAATAGGACTAAGTTTTGGCTGACTACGATATCAAATGATGGATTTAACTGAAACCATGATGTAAGACATGAATTTATTAATAACTTAAAAATATGGTTACAATAATGACTCGAAAGAAAAACATCACATAAATCAGAACATAAAACAAAGCATTCAAACAAAGACTCAAGAAACAAAACGCAACAATCTCGACGAGGAAGTTCGAAGAGATGAGGTTGTAGCAGCAGGAATGTCATTGGCGGCTGGAATCCGTAGTCAGCAAGGATGGCAGCCAAAGCCGAGGAGCGGAGGCAGTGTACTGAACAAGGAGAGTGCAGTGGGAGGCGCTGGGGGTGGCCTAAGGTGGGTCGCGACCTACGGGTAAGGAGGCGGCTGCAGACTGGACTCCAGAGAGAGGGTTGTAGGATGGCAGTGCGCTGGAATAGGAGGGAGGTAGGGAAGCTACCGGTTGGACTGCTAGAAGAGTTGGAATGTCGGCAAGGCTGCAGCAAAGCAAGAGACTGCAGGCGGGATGTTGGTCTAGGAGGATAGCAGGTTGTGATGACTTGTCCGAAGACTGCAGGGAGGTTGGTGGTTGGACTGCTGGAAGCGTTGGAACGTCTGCAAGCTGCAGAATAGTCGAAAGTAGTCGAAACGGCGAAGATAAACACCACCTCGGAGCACTTTCCTCGTCGTTAGATACAACCCTCAAAAGGAAAACACTCGGATAAAACTGAATTCAGATTTCAAAATCAACACCCTTGATCCTAGATGCATAAACTTCTATTTATAAAAGACTTGACCCAACTTAGAAAACAATTAAATTAAGAAAGGAGAATAAAAATAAAACCAGGATCTCAGATTTAAGAAAAATTAAATCAGAATTCAGAGTTTTAGGAATGGTTTTAAATTAGAAGGAATAAAATCAGATCTTTAATTTAGAAAGTTTTTGGAATTAGTAAAGGTCTAGGAAGGGAGGACAGGCAAGGGAGGAAAAAAAAAGGCAAGAAAAAGATTGGAGAAAAGGAAGAAGGGGCGATGGGGCTCTCTCTAAGAGGGGCCCTGTGTCAGTCTCTCAGGGTTGGTGGAGCTTCGACCTCAACTGTCGAAGCTTTTGGATCCTCAAACTAAGGAGTGAGATCTACAACATTGAATGTGGCAGAAATCTTGTGTGTTGTCGTTGAGTTATCGCATAATTCTGAATGGTCCTTCTGCTCTAGGAGGTTTCAGTTTTCCGAAAGCTCCTACGGAGAATCGTTACATTTTCAACGAATACAGAAGAAGTTGCCCTCTTTGAATGTCATCGTTTTCCTTGATTTATTTGCTATGTTTGATATTTTCTATTTTGTCTGGCAATCTCTTTGCCAACCTCTTCATGTATTTGTTGGATTTCGTGAACCCGTTATGTAGCATCTTGGCTGAGTTCCAACATTGGTAGGAGTGGAACCAGATCAAGTTGCGTGAGTGGATTATGGTCGTAAACAATCTCAAATGGACTGTGTCCCGTTGTCTAACTTGTGGATGTGTTGTAGGCAAATTCTGTTTGGGCGAAATGAGATCTCATTGCTTGATATTCTTTCCCACAAAACATCTCATTAGATTTTCCACATTTCTGCTCACTACTTCCGCCTGACCTATCTGTGGATGGGTTGCTAAACTGAATTGGAGCTTAGCGCCTAACTTTCCCCTTAAAGTTTGCCAAAAGTGACTAAAAAAATTGACATCTCTATCAGAGCTAATAGTTTTGGGGATTCGTGTAATCTGACAATCTCTCTGAAGTATAAGTCAACTATATGAGAGACGTCTAGTGTGCGGTGACAGGTTAAGAAATGTGTTATTTTATAAAATCAGTCTACTACAACCATGACAGAATCTTTGTCCCGCTATATCCTGGGGAGACCCAGTACGAAGTCCATGCTAACATCCACCCAGGGTGCTTCTGGTACAGGTAACAACATATACAACCCTGTATTCCGCCCTTTTTTCTTGGCCAAATGAAAATTCTTGTATTGTCAGACGTGGCGCTTTACATCCCTTGTTAGTCTAGGCCGGAAGAAGTGTTCTTTGACAAGGGTGAGAGTTCTGTCTCTGTCAAAATGTCCAGTGAGGCCTCCATAATGATTCTCTTGTACAATTGCTTCTCTCAAGGAGCATCTTGGAATGCATAGTTTATTGCAGTAGACATCTGCACGATAGTACTGCCATCTCGGTTTTCTTGACATTGTTCCTAGATATCTTTGAAGTCTTCATCTGTTGTGTACAGGTCTTTGATGATCTTGAAACTATAACGCTTGTTTGCATTGGGGTGATTGATAAGTGACGTCAGCTTAGTGCAACCGCAACGCAGTTCTGGCTCTCTGCTTTATGTTTAATTAAGAAATTTAATGGTGCAAAAAATTCTACCCATGTTGCATGTCGACCTTTAAGCTTACTCCGGCGGTTCAAAAATTTCAAGGCTTCAATATTTGTAAACAAGGTGAACTCACTTGCAGCAAGTAGTGGCTCCGGTGCTCGATGGCTCTTACAATTGCGTAGAATTCTTTATCGTAGGTTGGGTACTTCCTCCTGCACTAGTTGAGTTTCTCGTTAAAACAAGCAATGGGGTGACCGCCCTAGCTCGGTACTACCCCAATTCAGATGTCTAACGCATCACATTCTACTTTGAACAATTGTGTGAAATCTGGCAAGGCTAGAATCGGTGCTTGAGTTACTTTTCTTTGAGTGTGTCGAAGCTAGTCTACGCGGTGTTTGGCCAAGTGAACTATTTGCCTTTTAAAAGGTCGATGAGGGGAACGGTAACAGTGCTGAAAATTTATTAATGAAGCGATGGTAAAATGATGTTAGCCCCAAAAACTGTCTTAATTCGGTAGAATGATCGCTATGTGGTCCAGCTTATAATAGCTTCAATATTTGTCGGGTCCATTTGGATGTCTGCACTGGATACGATGTAACCCAAAAAAACACATTTGATTTGTCATGAAAGTGCAGTTCTTTGGGTGGGTGCATAATTTTTCATTCTGGAGCACTTCGAAAACTGCTAACAAGTGTTGTACATGTTCCTCTTCAGAACGGTTGTAAACCAGTATGTTGTCAAAGTAGACTACGACGAACTTCCCGATTAGGTTGCAAAATATCTGATTCATTAATCTCATGAAGGTGTTGGGTACATTTGACAGACCAAAAGGCATAACTGTCCGCTCGTATAATGCATAATGTGTCTTGAAGGAGGTCTTCCATTCGTCGTCTAGTCTCATCCGTATCTGGTGATATCAATTGCGTAAGTCGAAATTTGGGAACAGAGTGGCTTCGCGTAATGTCCAAGAGGTTGTCTAGTTGGGGAATGGAGAATCGTTAAGTTGATAGCTATTTTTTTATGGTTCTAATCGATACACATCCTCCATGGTCCATCTTTTTTTAGTACCGTTAAGGCATGCACAACACACAGATTTATACTCTCTTACTAGCCCTCTCGTGACGAGATCTTGCACTTATCATTGTAGTTCCTCGTATTTCGTCAGTATGAGCCTGAAGGCAAGACGATTGGGTAAGACTGATTTGGGTATCAAGTCTATTGCATGATGAATGTCCCTCAGTGGTGGTAGTGTTTCCTGCAAATTGTTTGTCATGACGTCCTGGAAGTCTTGTAGTAGAGGTTGAAGGTGTGTTGGTATTAGGTTTTCTTCCTCGAACCTCTCGAGTAGGACTAGAGCAAATACCAGCGGTGCTTCTCAAACTGACAGCATGAATGTGGTTTTTAGAACGATTGTTTCCTTGGTGTCGTTTACTCCTCTGGCATCTTTACTTGGTAGTANTGTAACCAATGTAAAAAATAAAATAAAATAAAATAAATAAACAAATAATTCTTCAGGTTGGTTCAAAGGGAGACAGACGGTCTTAAAAATGAATAAGTTGTATCCATTTGAATCAGTTGGGAGCCAAAAAAAGTAATAAATAAAGTTGCGAGATGAAATCTTACTTACCTGTGTGCGATTTCAGCAACTCGCATGTGTCTAGGCAAGAAGACGATGTCATTGCTTGAGATGGGGGTGTGGCAATTGTTGTTGTATCCAAGTCAGCATTGGAGAACATGTTTGTAGCATGTGCAAGGGGCTTGTCATGTGTAGGAAGGAGGCTGGGTCAATACCAGGGTGAATAAGGCAAAATCTAGCTGAGCAACTTTGTCTATGTAGGAAGGAGTAGAAGAGGCTTTGCATGCAAGTTTGTGTACGGAAGACTAGAGACGACTAAGCCGGTCCGAGCAGCCAAGAGGAGAGCCTCGTGCAAGAAGGATTGAAACCTGTGTTGTGCCTGGGGTTTTGCATACAAGTAGAGGACTCGAAGACAAGGAAAGCACAGGAGCATTCATGTGTGGGAGGCATGTTGGTCTAATCGAGCGGTCGATATTTTAATAAATAGAAGATATTTGTTTATTTTTTTATATATTATTAAGTTATATTAAACTTCAAGAATTAAGCAATTGAAGAAAGGAATATTCGGATCGAGACAAAGGTTTATAAATTAGAGGAAGGGATGTTCTATTATGTTACTGTAAACTAAGAATTAATATTAGTGATCAAGTCCAGACAAGTGATTGAAGAAAGGAATATTCGGATTGAGATTGAGGTTTGTGAATTAGAGGAAAGGACAAGGTGAGGCAAGTTTAAGATTAATTTTCAATTTGGAATTTTACATATTTAATTGAAAATATTAATCATTATTTTATTGATTAATGTTAAAAGTAAAGGAAAAAAAAGAATATTTATTTTGGAAATTAAGAAGTAACAACAATGAAAAATGAGGAAAAGTAATGTATTTATTTATGTATGTTATTTTAATTAAATATAATTAATTAAGTAGATATTAAGTTTTCATGAGTAGAATCAATAATAAGATTTGGAAGAGCATTTGATTCAAAAGATTTTGGGGAAAAATATTTAAATTAATTAGTTATATTTTAGTTATTTATTCTAAAAATAAGATCTTTATTTATACATTCCCTTTTAATTAATGGATATGGATGATGGTCAAAGGAAGTAAATAAAGGAATAAGCATTTAAAGAAATCTCTTAAAGATTAAAGTGTGACACCTNATGATCCACGTAGATTTCATTCCTTTTTTTCAGCCACGTGAGGGAATAGGGTAGAGCATGTTTTTGCACGGGTAATTCTAACATTGTCACTATTAATGTCGATACGACAATGTCACAACTGTCACTGTCAATTATCAAGCTGCAAAATTTACTTTTAACCATACACTTTGTGCGAAAGATGTTGTGTCATAGCCATGATTGATTCTATGTTGGTTCTGATTGTAAAACTCATCGTATGACTAGTAACTCGCCTTCATCCTCTGGGAACTGAAGTGCTTCTTCAGTATTTTCTTCTGCTTATTCATCCTCGCTTTCCTCCCTAACACCTTGATCTGTAAAAAAGAATTTATTTTGTGGGAAAATTGGAGGCGATGTGGCTGAGGCCATGGCATCTAAAACACTTTCTAGCTGGCATTGGCCCTGATGAGCTACCATTTTCGGGTTTCTTGTGGCTTGGATCAGTTTTTTCATTGCCGGGTGTTGGTTTCCTCGTTCCTGGTGTGCTTTTCTCGGTAGGTGTAACAACTAGGGTTGGCTTGTGTGAGGATTGCTGCCAGAATGAAGACTACGATCTAGCCTGCTTTGTTGTCTTTCAACTTTCAGGGCTAAGGTTTGGATGTCACTCAATGACCAATAGGGTTGTAGTTGAACTACTTTGCTAATGGCGGGCTTCAGACCTCCGAGATAGCGGGCGATAGTATACTCCTCTTGTTTGACCAAGTCGCACTTGTTTGCACCTGATCAATTTTGGATGTGAATTCCTCTACAAACATCTCTCTTTGCTATAGTTCATGAAGCTTCAGAAACATGCTTGACGACAGTGTGGTGGCAGGTATTTCCACAGTAGCGCTTTCTTCATTTTGTCCCACTTCTTGGATTTGTCACCATCATCCCTTGTTCGTTGACGTTGTAGGTTATCTCACCACAACGAGGTATGCTTTTCAGTTTAATAGCTGCTAGTTTGACCCGCTTATCTTCAGGTATCTCCTTGTATTCGAAAGTTCGTTCGACTGCTAGCAATCAATCAAAAAATTCATTTGGATCCATGCCACCATCAAATTCAGGGAGATCTATTTTAATGGCGAAGCCGCGGTGGTCTCACGGTTCTTCTCATGGTCTCCTCTAGTATTGGATGCCAAAACGGCGTGGACGATATTCTTCGTCCATCGCATCGTCCCGGTGGAATGGATTGAGATCGTCGTTCCTGTCTTCATGTCGACTTTCTAGGTCACAATCGAGGCTAACCTCGCCTTGGGTTCCTTCATCTAGTTCTGTCAATTGTCGTTGTAGACGACGGATTTCACATTGTAGCACTACCCGGGTGGGGTCCAGTACTTTTCTGTCGTGGGGAAAATGTGATGGTTTGGGGAAGAAAATGTCAAGGAGAGTGGTGGGAAAGAAAGATGGAAAGAAAGGACCGCGAGAGAGAGAGGAAATCAAGAAAATAAGGAAAAGAAAGAAAAGAGAAATTTTTTTGGTTTGGGTAGGGGTGCGGATGCTAAGGAACGCTAGGATAAGACCAGAGTTAGGCTGACTATGATATCAAATGATACCGGAGGAAGCCCAAACCGCAATAGAAATAATAATATTATTTTTGAATTTCAAAGATTACCACAAAACTCGTCAAAAAAGGAAATAAATGACAACAAAACAACAACACAAATATAAAGACACAACACAAACTCCAATAAGAGTTGCAAAAAGATAAAATATTTCTTCGGGGTCGAGCCAGAGTCGGAGCACGACTTGAACTCTTGGAGACGATCACCACCTCGAACGAGTTACAACCGGAGCACCTTCTCGCCGTCGGATATAGCCCCCCGGAGATGAAGAATGCCTCAAAGGCAGCACTAAGAAATCAACATTCATCCAAATCTCCTTTCCTAAGCAAAAGCAGCCCCTATATATAAGAGGGATTAGGACTTATATTAGAAAATGCCTTCAATTAGGAAATAGAATAAAAGAAAATATTATAATAGACAAGGATTTATAATATGGAATTTCATGAAAAAATAAAAAAATAGAAAAGGCAAGCATAAAATAGGTAGGAAATAAAATAGGAGCATAATAGAAAAGTAAAGGAAGAGAGGGAACCGAAAAAGGAAAGGCAAAGAAATTTGGGTCGCGGTACTGTAGCTGCTACAGTGCTGCGACCCAAAAAGCTCCTGCGCCATTCTGGTTCTCTATCTCACGTCAGAACTCCTCTCCTTCATGATTTCATCCTATTCCTTTTTGCTGGTCGGCTTGCATCACCCGTCGTCCCCGAGTCACTCGACTTTGCTCCTCACTATTCCCCATCCTGTCTCCCAAAACACTCCTCTCCAAGCTCACACAAAATATCACACAACCATGTATTGTCTCTCTTCACTTCGCACAGCAGCACACCCCAACTTCCTTCCCTCTCGCTTGCCTCACACAGCACTCCACTAAAAGGCTGAGGGATCGGGTGTGACAAAATATATCTATTTACAAATTATTACTAGTATGATAATTATTATTAACTGTAAATTAATCAAAACTCAGTTCTTAATTATGATTAAATATGAGTTCAATTCACTGATTCTACAATTAAAGCATGACTTAAGGACTAATCCTAACTTAATTGATGTTAAACTCATTGTGGCCCAAAGACACAAAAGATATAATATCATAGCAGTGAGTTCAATTAAAGAAAACAAAACTGAAACTAACTTCAATGAATCTCATTTTCAGGAGTCACTCAAACCACTTCAAAATAGGCAAGCGTTGATTGATTTATGCAATAGACCAGCAGTTAAAAAAAGAGAAGGGGAATTCATTATTAGCCAAAGTAAGAAATATAATTGTATAACTGTAAGATAACAAATAACAAGAAGCCTTTATCCGTGAGGTCAGCTACATGAATCTTTTTCTCCATTGTGTCCAATTGAATGTCCTATTTTCATTTAATTCTAGTAAATTAAGATCATTTTCTATACAAGCCCAAGCCTTTTTATGCCTACCTCTACCTTTCCTAAAATAAGCTAAATCTAAAACATCTACTCTCCTAACCAGGCCATCATATGGTCAATGTTTAATGTGACCAAACTATCTAAGGTGATTCTCTCTAATGTTGTCTACCACTGGAGCTACTCCAACCCTTTCATAGATATATTCGTTTTACATTTTGTTTCTAAATGTAAAGTCACGCATCTATCTCAGAATTCTCATCTTAACAACACTTAATTTTATGCTTCTCTATTACAAGTCAACATTCTGCACCATAAAGCATTGTAGGTCTCGCCACCATCTTATAAAATTTTCCATGAAGTCTACGCGGTATTTTTCAATCACACAATAGATGTGACGCATTCCTCCACTTCAACCATCCAACTTGAATTCTACCAGTAACATCACCATCTATATCACCATCACATTGAACAATAGACCCGAGATATCTAAAACATTCTCTGCTTTTAATGATTTGACCATCCATTGTTACAACTCTGCAACTAGATATACTATTAAAATTACATTCAATGTATTCAATTATAGATCTACTCAAACAAAGATATTTGGACTCTAAAGTAGACCTCCATAATTCATATTTTTTTTTTCCTGAGCTCTTTCTCTAGTCTTATCCACAAGAATGGCACCATCAGCGAAAAACATGCACTAAGGTATATCCTCATGTAAATGCCAAGTAAGAGCATCCATAACTAAAGCAAAAAGATAATGTCTTAAAGCCCATCTCTGATGTAATCCAATTGAAATAGAAAAATATTTGGTCAATCCCCCTTCTGTTTGAACACAAGTAACAATTATAGTATAAATATCTTTAATGACTTGAATATAAGTCATATCAACATCTTTCTTTCCTAGAACTCTCCAAAAGAAATTTTCTTAGAACCCTATCATAAGATTTTTCTAAATCACTAAGAATCATATGAGATCTTCCTTACTCTCTAAATTTCTCCATCAAACCTCTCAATAAATGTATAGCTTCCATAGTAGACTTACCCGACATAAATCTAAACAGATTTTGAGAAATTTTTGTATCACATTGTAACCAATGTAAAAAATAAAATAAAATAAAATAAATAAATAAATAATTCTACAGGTTGGTTCAAAGGGAGGCAGACGGTCTTAAAAATGAATAACTTGTATCCATTTGAATTAGTTGGGAGCCAGAAAAAAGACTAATAAAAAAAGTTGCGGGAAGAACTCTTACATGTGTGTGATTTCAGCAACTCGCATGTGTCTAGGCAAGAAGACGATGTCATTGCTTGAGATGGGGGTGTGGCAATTGTTGGTGTATCAAAGTCAGCACTGGAGAACATGTTTGTAGCATGTGCAAGGGGCTTGTCATGTGTAGGAAGGAGGCTGGGTCAATACCAGGGTGAATAAGGCAAAATCTAGTTGAACAACTTTGTCTATGTAAGAAGGAGTAGAAGAGGCTTTGCATGCAAGTTTGTGTACCGAAGACTAGAGACAACTAAGCCGGTCCGAGCAGCCAGGAAGAGAGCCTCGTGCAAGAAGGATTGAAACCTGTGTTGTGCATGGGGCTTTGCATACAAGTAGAGGACTCGAAGACAAGGAGAGCACACGAGCATTCATGTGTGGGAGGCATGTTGGTCTAATCGAGCGGTCGATATTTTAATAAATAGAAGATATTTGTTTATTTATTTATATATTATTAAGTTATATTAATCTTCAAGAATTAATATTAGTGATCAAGTCTAGACAAGCAATTGAAGAAAGGAATATTCGGGATCGAGACAAAGGTTTGTAAATTAGAGGAAGGGATGTTCTATTATGTTATTGTAAACTAAGAATTAATATTAGTGATCAAGTCCAGACAAGTGATTGAAGAAAGGAATATTCGGATTGAGAATGAGGTTTGTGAATCAGAGGAAAGGACAAGGTGAGGCAAGTTTAAGGTTAATTTTCAATTTGGAATTTTACATATTTAATTGAAAATATTAATTATTATTTTATTGATTAATGTTAAAAGCAAAGGAAAAAAAAGAATATTTATTTTGAAAATTAAGAAGTAACAACAATGAAAAATGAGGAAAAGTAATGTATTTATTTATGTATGTTATTTTAATTCAATATAATTAATTAAGTAGATATTAAGTTTTCATGAGTAGAATCAGTAATAAGATTTGGAAGAGCATTTGATTCAAAAGATTTTGGGGAAAAATATTTAAATTAATTACTTATATTTTAGTTATTTATTCTAAAAATAAGATCTTTATTTATACATGCACTTTTAATTAATGGATATGAATGATGGTCAAAGGAAGTAAATAAAGGAATAAGCATTTAAAGAAATCTCTTAAAGATTAAAGTGTGACACCTCATTTCATCTCCTTGAGGGAGGAGGAGTGAAATGGAAGTGAATGGTCGAGAATGCGGAGAGGTTATTAGTCCTATAAATCGTCACGTATGCGGNAACACCTCATTTCATCTCCTTGAGGGAGTCGACGAGGAGTGAAATGGAAGTGAATGGTCGAGAATGCGGAGAGGTTATTAGTCCTATAAATCGTCACGTATGCGGGAGGCAAAGGCAAGATCGAGAGGCAGTCACGAACACTGAGTGAGAGCTTAACGGGGGAGTTGATTAGTGCGAGACAAAGGCAGGAGACCGGCGAGCGCAAGCTAGGGCTTCCCCGTAGCCGAAGACGATAGCGTAGTTGGATGAGTCCTGCGGAAGTATCGGCGTCGATAGCTGATGAGAGTGATGGTGTGGGAGTAAGAAGCCGAGCAGAACGTCCACTTCACGAGGAAATCATAATGTCGTGTTAGGAAGAAGACTTGTGAATGTGTTGTGCGATCGAACCGAAGGAGGAGTCCTGCGAGCATGTCTTATGCGATATAAGAAGCTTCTATCAGGCCAAGAGGCTCGTGCATAGCAGAGAACAGTCAGGATCGCATGCAAAGAAGGAAGATGGGTTTTCGTGTGCATAGAGCTCTCGATCGAGAAATAAAATGGTGTNAAACCGAAGGAGGAGCCCTGCGAGCATGTCCTATGCGATATAAGAAGCTTCTATCAGGCCAAGAGGCTCGTGCGTAGCAGAGAACAGACAGGATCGCATGCAAAGAAGGAAGATGGATTTTTGTGTGCATAGAGCTCTCGATCGAGAAATAAAATGGTGTCTTAATATTTTAATTAAATTGTTTAAGAAAAATTTTGCATGTATAATGAATAAATATAATAACAATTAGAATTGCATAAAGTAAAATAATCAAAATTTAAAAGTTAAATTATGTAAAGTTAATAGTTAATTAAAATAATAAATTAATTAATATTTAGTAATATGAATAAACATGTTTACTGTAGGAGTCAATTTTAGAAGAGTTGAGGTAAAAACAATTCTAAGAACAAATTAATCAGATGAGTACCCCTACTATTAAATTATAGTATCATTTTTGTATCTCTTCTAAACCAATTATATAAATTATTATTCATGCTTAATTAGTGAAATTGATTTGATTCTTAAATTGTATCGTTCATTTCGATATGAATACTTGTAATCATACATAATTAAATGATTTATGCATTATAGTAACAAATATTACATATTGAGTACTCTGAAATTATAAATAATTTGAACTACATAGATTGATTATATGTGTATGTTTGACTATGATGAAGTCACTGATTTATGGTACTGGGGAGGGAAGGCTAAGGTAGTGGTGTATGTAAATAGAAAATCATATTGATATTAATATGTTTTATGCATTATAGGTATAAATAATAAATATTGAATAATATGAAATTATGAATAATATGAAATTATGAATAGTATGAACTACATGGATTAATTGTATGTGTATGTTTGACTATGATGAAGTCACTCATTTACGGTACTGATGGGAAAATGCTAAGATTCTTGCACGTAAATGAAAAATGATATTGATATTAAAATCCCTTAACAGATATAATTTTTAGACGGTACTCATATGACGGTTGCACAAATATAAATAATATAAATATGTTGTTGATATGATAAAACACTTTAAATATAATGAAATATCATGAGTGATTACATCCATAAACTAGCAAATATTTTATTACTGATTTATTAAGAGCTAAACTAGTATGCATATCATTTTCTCTTTTATTGTGTTATTACAGTCTAAAAGTGTGAATATTCACTGACTATAATTAGTCCACCGATATTTTAAACTAGCAATTCAGATTTAATTAACTGATTTAAAAAATAGTCGATAGAAGAGAAAACATGTATAGAAGAGGAGAACAATCAATAAAGAGGTAAATTTAATTGTATTATTTTAATTTACGTTCTTTAGTGGTTTTTTTATTAATTAAAATTTAGATATAGAAAATGAATATAGCAAATTTTAATTTACACCGTCAAATCATTTGTCCCTGCCTTGATTAATTTTAATCTCCAGATCAGGTCGTGATAAAGTGAGTAATTAATATTTTATTTGCATTAAATTAGTTGAACCGTGACATAAAGTGGGTAATTAACATTTTATTTGCATTAAAGTATTTTCTTTTAATTTTAAATGTTTCATTTATTACACATATTACCTTATAACGGAAAGAAGATAAGTTTGTTTAGAAAAAAGTTTGATATACTTAGATGATTGATACAAAGAAGTTTGTTTATAGGAGGAGAAATTATTGATAATAGATAGCAGGCTCTAATTTAAAAGGCGTTGAAGGGACGCCCCCCTGAGGGAGGTGTGAGACAGTGCCCCAGCCCAATGAGGGGTGTCATTCTCATGGGGGTGTACGCCCCCACATGCCTAATATGCCTAGGAAGTAACTTTGCGCCTCACCGGGTCATAGATCTATTTTAACAAAATAAAAATCTAATTGCACTCCGAGCCTCACACCTACCTAATTTCATTGCAACCATCACTCGTGAACTCTTCTGCAGAACCCATAAAGCCCTAAAAGAGCCATGCGATCCAGTCGTTCCCTCCTTCCCTTCCGTTCATCTTCCAGTCGAATGCAGAGAGCAACCACAATTTCAACCGTCTCTCCATCACTCTTCCGCGGGCATAAAAAGTCCTAAGAGGGCCACATGATCCAGGCGCCTCCTCCCCTTCCATTCATTTACCAGTCGCACTCAGAGAGAACAGCCAAAGTTTGGCACCTGCATAGCCCACACTCCTCCCTTCCCAGCCGTAGGTAGAGCCTCTTGTGGGCCAGCAAAAAGGGAAACATCGCACGGAGACCTAACCTAAAAATGTAAGCACGAATTAATGTGTGGATTTCACTGCACCTACAGAATTTTACTGTAGCTACAACGAAATCCGCATCTATGTCATTTTGAATGTAAATTTTGGCATGAATTTTGACTATTTATTTTCTTTAATTTTAATGCCCAATGTTAGTAATTAATTTGTAAAGAAATGGTTGGATTGTGTGACTGATATTAGTCACACTAGCAAACACTTTGCATTGCAATACACAATAAACATCCCCAATGAAAAATATTATAGATGTAAGTTTTGCAATCACGTACGTAGTGAAACAATAAACAGTATGAAAGAACATTTTGTCGGCACACATAATTGCAATAAACCATGCACTAAGTCCCCATTGAAGTTTAAGAGAAATACAAATAAACATTGAAAGAAGATGTAAAAGCCAAAGCACAATGTGGTAGTGTATTAAATGATATTAAAAATCATGCAACAAGTATTTGTGAAGGTCAAAATGCCACTAATTCATCATTATTAGACTCATCTCAGAGGACGCCTAAAGTTAGGGGTCCAATAGATTTTTTTTTTTTTTTATCACAACACAAGCTAGGAATTCTACTCTAAATTCCAAGTGGAAGAATAATAAAAGAAAAAAAACATGTGGAGCAATTGGTAAATTATGTTCCTCAGCCAAATTGTCATTTAACGTTGTCAATGACACATTTCATGTCTATGATTGAAGCATTTATCAACTTTAGACCTGGTTTTAGTGCACCTATAATGCATGAATTAAGAATTTGAATACTCCAAAATGATGTTGCTACAATTAATAAGATGTTAGAGAAGAATAAAAGGCAATGAGTAAATATGAGTGCTTGATTATGTCAAATAGTTGGACAAATAGAAAAAATAGGAGTTTAATTATTTTTTTTGTTAATAGTCCTATTGAGAGTTTTTTTCTTAAATCTGTGGATGCACTGATGTTATAAAGAGGGTGAATTAGCATTCACATATTTGGATGATGTGGCTAATAAAGAATGGGAAGAACATGTACAAAACATAACAAATGAGTCAAATTATGTGAATGTGGGTAAAAAGGTAATAGAAAAAATACAACAAATCTATTGGACACATTATGCAGCACAATGTACTGACCTCATGTTAAAAAATATTAGAAAGTTAAGGATTCGCAAAAGCACTCTTGCAAAAGTAAAACAAGTTGTTAATTCATTTACGAGCACACATGGGTTCTTAGGTGAACGAGATCTTTTACAAAAAAAGAGGAAACAATTTCATCCAACCATCACGCAATTTGTTAATGTAGATTTGACTCTTCAACCACTTCAAGCAATGTTCTCCTCAAAAGCCTGGTGTTATAGTCAATGGGCTAAAAAGACATAAGATATAAAAGATCGAGTTGTTATTTTATTCAATCTATATTTTTCGGGTCATCTTGCTTACTATACAAAAGTGTTGTGCCCCTTGTAAATATTTGAAGAGATGTTAACTTAAAAGAAATGTCAGCCATGGGTTATATTTATGAGTTAATGGATTCAACAAACGAAAAAAATTTGCTTTTAATTGTGGGCTTGAAAAGAAATATTGATCTATTTGGAGGAAAATTAATGCAAAATGGGAAGTCTAACTTCATAAACCATTACATTCGGCTAATTTTTATTTAAACTCTCAATTTCGCTTTAAAGAAAATATATTTAATGATGAAGAGGTGAATCAAAGGTTAATTGTTTGTATGGAAAGAATATTGGATTATGAAGATCGCCTTAGTGATGATATTCAACTAGACTTGCATTATAACTTAAGATGAAGCTTTGTGGGTAGAGTTTCGATGAACTAACAAATAGTTAGATCTGCAAATTGGTGATGAGATTTGATGAGAAAACACTCAAGTTAACGAATTTTGTTATTCGAATTCTGAGCTTCATCTGCAATTCATCAGGTTGTTAACGAAATTGGAGCACTTTTGAATCGGTAATAATTTTTTACTTTTTTAAAATTGTTATTATTTACTTTCATATATCATTTCCTAAAAATAATATTATTTATCTTAGATTCATACTAAGAATAGGAATAGGTTGGAGCACAAAAATTTATAGGCTCTAATGTACGTAAGATATAATACTAAAATGAAGGGGAGAAGTATAAGAAAAAAATAAAACTTCGATCCAATATTAATAAATGACATGAACTCTAATGACGAGTGGTTTGTTGAGAAAAAAAAACCTTGTGCTTCAACAGGAACCTTTTTACGTGAATGAAAAAGATGCATTTGATGTCGATGTTATAAAAAATGTGACCATACCTAATGCAAATGAATAACAAAATTTACAAAAGAAAGAAATGCTTTTATAACATATTCTCATATAAAAAGGAAGTTGAATGAAAAAACAAGTTTCATATTTAATTTTAATTGTCTTTTACATAATTAAGTATTCTTATAGAAAAAAGATCTTAAATATTTACAAATATCATTTTATTTATTTTTATAATATAGGCAGCAATGGTAAGAAGAAGCGGATTGTTAGTGCAACAATGACTTTAATGAAATGAAATGTAGAACCCATGAAGGAGCTGGTTGTGATTTGAACACAACTATTGGTGAAGAAAAAAAAAGAAGATTTTGAGGATGAACTTGAAGAATGAATAATATTCAAGGATTGAGATCAATTGAGCACTAGTTTATTTTTTTGGCCCAAACATGTTTACATATTTTTATATTTTTGTACTTTTTAAATTGGATTTATGTCAAAATCTTGAAGATTTAGTCCTAGATGACTTATTTTGAGATTGGATAAGCAAAAGTTTCTATTTTTATCACTTAAAAACTATATGACTTGTATTTATTTTATATTGTGGTGCTTACGCCACGTCCCGTAATAGTTAAAATGCCACGCTCAATTCCTTCCCCCCGGCCGTTGGTTTCTATGTTTTGTCATTTTTATACTATTACTTGTTTTATCATATCAAATTAGAAGATCTCATATGTTTTGTGAGAATATGTTTATTTATGTATTGCCGATTAGTGATTCTTCTATAATTGAATATTGTTATGGACTAACATTGCTGTCTAGAAATATTTGCTTTCACTGCCCAATACTACGTTCCCACCTTGATTAACTCTAAGTTCCCAAGTAATATCGTGCTAATCAACAGGCCCTCACTTAGGTTGGAGCTAGTCCCTTCTATAAGACTGTGATATGGTAATTATATTCTTCAATAATATAAGGTTTCTTGTCAAGGGATTGTTTAGCAAATCTTTTTAATGGAGCATTAAAAATAGAACCAAATGATAATAGACATAGCATTTTGTTACTATCAATAAAAAGGAGAAGTTAAGAACTGAGATAAGTACAAGAAAAAAAAAAATATACAAAGCATATAACCAAATTATGGGAATGTGTAATTAAACATAGACTCAGGATTATCATGTAGGTATTGGGAATCAGTTAGTTTTTATACAAGATTTAATACAAAGTTGAATTTTGTGCAAAGGTAATTAGTCAACAATATATGGAGCTAAACAAGATCCTCACATGATTTTTATTGATATCAAGAAAGAATAAAATCAAGTATCAAGAGAACAAATTTGGTCGGTACTAAGTAACAAAAATATGAGTTGATATTATGTAGTCAATGATATGCGTGAGTCTGACAGAGATGGGTATCAAAATAGTCATGGGTCGACTCAGAGTGTGCACTAATAATAGGATTACATTAATGTATAATTTTAAGAGTATATTTTTATTGGTTATGGCGTCTCTCTAATTAATGACGATCAATTTTTCATGTAAAAAAACAAACAAAAAAAAGAAAAGAAAACTGGTTTTGAGAGCATGTGTAGCTCTCATCAAACAAATGAAAAATGTGAATTCATAAAGCTAAACCTATGTTTGGATAAGAATAATTATAATGATGATGATCAATAGTGGCATTGAAATGACTCAATTAACTTCAAAAATAAAAAAGGGACACATGTTTCTGAATAAATGGCTACATGAAATCCATTCAATTTCTTCAAAATGGTTGGTTAAATTTAAAAAAAAAACAATAACTAAGAAGGCGCTAATAAACAATTATCTCTAACAAATCTATATGAAAAAAATTATAACACAAAAATAAAAATTTTGAGTTAAAATTTGAAAATAGCAATGCAAGAAAAACACGTAGCATACCCACAAGCCCAATTGCAAACATTCTCCACTGAATTTCGGTTAATAAGTACCTTCGCATACCAATCAACCCATTCACTATTTTCCTGTAAAAACAGAAGTAAATCATTTTTTCAACAAATGAATCGCAAAGTTCACCTACAATCATAAACTAGAAATGCACCCTGCAGTAACTGTTACATCAAATTGACAAAAGCTATCTTAGGAAAATAAGGATGTAATTCTTAAGGAAATATAACAATCATAAATTTTGACCTATAATGAAAAAATAGGTATCACAGGGATGTAACTGTTTACATCGGCACCTAAGGGCAAATTTATCTTTTATTAGGCTGTGAGAAATTTAGTTTTTTATCATTTATTATGATCGAGTCTCGAGTCTTAGGGTTAGAGTTTGGGAGTGATTTCCTATGTCTCTAATTGTAAGATTTGGGAGAGATCTCATGACTCTCAAATTATAGGTGCTTATCTTTGAATTCATGTTGTTTTGGATTACTAAAAGAATAAATATTTGCTTTGCCCTAAATTCTCCGTAAGAAGTCATTCTGTTTCCTATCAAATTTGTATCAGAGTATTCGATATGAGGAGGATCTAGAGCCAGAGTTTCGACAGAAAAGCAATCGCAGGAATTAGAATTATCATAGAGGAGCACCCGATCCTGTCATGGCGTACCATATAATCACGAGTTAAGCTCGTTGGGAGGGCGACAACAGGATTGTAGAGTCCAAGGCCGTGACGGCAGCGAGTTAAGCTCGTGGGGAGGGCGACAAAGGATCACGACTTACCGAGACCCAAAACTTCATCTTTCTCCTCCCCCGCTCTATTTTCAAGTACAATCACAATCAAAGCTAGCTGAGAAGGTTCCAACAGGATTGCGGAGAGCTAGGTGGGAAACAACACTCTTTAGTCGCGATTCGCAAGGAAACAACATCGGGACCACGACATGCCAATAGCCGTGATACAGACATGTGTTTGCTGAAAAGAGGCGAATCTCGCAATACAACCGCAATTGTAGCTAGCTGGAAAGTCTCGCGATACAGTCGCGATCGGATCGGTAAGCTTACGAAGGGTCGCACACCTCCATGCCCGAAACTAAAGATATATGTGCGGTTGCAGTGGTTACAACTATCAGAAGTAAAGCTCACTAATCCTCTACACCTCTTTCATCAAAATTGTCTCAGTAGTAATGACACCCAATAAAGTAGACGCTCTATAGAAGATATTAGAGAAAGAGGTGAGTCAAATCAAACTTGAAATGGATGAATGTTTCTCGAGCATGGAGGGGCGGTTCGAGAGGAGATTCACGGCCCTTAAAGAATTCATGATGAAAATCATGAAGTTTCACAAAAACCACCTCAGGGTACCACAAAATAGAAAAACTGCGTCGAGAACAAATGCAAGCAGCAGCAACCAAAAGGATTTGAGCCACATCAAAGCATCATCGCTACTTTAGGCAGATTGGGAGTTGCAGTATCGAGCCAAGAAATCAATAACGGACTCGAACGACAATGCTTGGAAGAAATAGCACGACATTCAAATTGCTTGAACAAATGAAAGCAAGCAGGATCAAAGTTGACAGAGATAGAAAAGACACATTAATACTGATTCTTGTGCTCGATAAGCTACTAGATAAGTTGTTGGGAGCTGCAATATTATCTAAGATTGACTGGAAGTCCGGATACCATCATATTCAGATGCACTGAAGGATATGCACGAGATATTTTGAATTCTTGAGGATCACCATGAATTTCTAGTTAGATGGAAAGGATTCCAAGATGAAGATGTACCGTGGGAACCATACGACTAGATCCAACATTAGTTTTTTTCCACCATGAGAACAATTTATCTTTTGGGGAGGGGAGTAACGTTAAATCGGCACCTAAGGACAAATTCATATTTTATTTGCCTACGAGCAATTTAGTCTTCTGTCATTTATTATCATTTAGTATAAATAAAGATAATAAGTTTAGGGTTAGAGCATGATAAGATTGAGTCTTGAGTCTTAGGGTTAGGGTTTAGGAGAGATTTCTAATACGATTAGGCGTAGAAATCCACACAGAATTTCGTAGAAATTAGAGCAAACAAAAATTCTTATTGCAATAATCTCACACGAATACGAAGATAAACACCTACAATGCGAGAAGTAGGTTGCCTCTCCCAATTCCTACAATTCGAGAAGGAGGAAATCTCTCCCAAATCCTAGACATCTCATGCATAAACCTAACACTGTACATAACAAATCTATTTAAATCCAACAATAATAATAATAATAAACTAAATTGCCCTTAGACTTACAGAAGGCAAATTTGTCCATAGGCTAGGCACCCTCGTAATAATACCCCCCAAAAGTCACCTTGTCATTAAGGTGGGAAAAAATGAAAGTGCTCCTCCTCCCCCACAGTTGTCTCTATTTCTTCATTCTCTACTTCCTCGTCCTGCAATATGAGAACTTGTAATCTTCGATCCTTGTAACGGTGTCCTGAGTAACCTTCTCATCACACCGAAAACATAACTCCTTGCTCTTTGCTCCTGAATCTCTATCTTTGTAAGGTGCTTGAGTGGTGCTCCCAGTCGAGGTCCATTATTCATGTCCCGTGCAGCCTCCCTCTGGATTTCCACTGTCTGAACTTTTGACATCGTCGTGGTTGCAATAGTTCCATACAATGCTTCATCTGTGTTGCACTTGTTCGTCTGGTTCTTGTCTTCCACCATCTGGGTTGGCTTCATCACCTCCCTCAATCCCTGTAATCTTAGTACTCGGAGTGATGCCCGTATGTCAGGCTTTAAGCCCTTCATGAAATTCCCCTCCAGTCCAGCCTCAGAATACCCCACAGTCGTCCCAACAATAGTTCAAATCTCTCTCTATATTCCATGGTCTTCTTCTAAGTCAATGCATAGAATTGCTAGTGTAAATCTTCTTCCCGAATGGCTCGGAAAAGTTCCAACAAACAATTCTTAAATTCATCTCAGGAACAAATCAGGTATCTAGCCTCCCTCCACTGAAACCAGACTAAGATTTTTCCCTCCAAACACAATCCCGTCTCCATAAGTTTCTCCTCCTCATCTAGCGAATTCACTGCAAAATATCGCTCTACCTGATACGCCCACCCATGTGTGTCTTCCCCCTCAAAGATCAGCATCTTCAACTTCATAACTCTAACATCTCCACCCCAACTTACGCTTCCTCTGTTGTTTCCCCCAATGTATCGAGAGTAAAGCTCATTCCTGCGACCATAGCCATATTCCATCCCTACTTATCTCCCTTCTTCGTGCTCCTCCATACCTAAAACAAAATCCCTTTTCTCCCAACCACTTCCAGCAAAAATCTCCAATCCTGAGAGGAGGTTCATGATGGTGGATTTTGTCCTCCCCATGTACCTCACCTTCAATCTCTTTTCCTTTCAATTTTGTTACAAATTCTACAGTCAATCTTTGGTTAGGGATTGCAAATTGAATTGTCGGCGGGTTCCTGGATTGCATCCAAATGTTCTTTAGCATCTCTCAAATTTCCCCCATGCTCTTGAATTGATCCTCCAGTCGGTTCTCCATAGAAGAGAACACCTACTCTATGGTGGCGAACCTTTCTTCCATCCCTTTATTTGGCTCATCTCTTCCTCCAATTTCTTTTCGAAATCTACTTTCATTGCTGACATTACTCTCAGAAAATTTTTTGATTACAAAAGACGGAATCCTCAGTATGTTGATGTCGTCGAAGATTTCCAAATAGTTAAAATCATAGCGTCCAATGCAGCAAAACTGCGATCTAGCAATAGAATCTGAAGGAATTATGCTCAGAGGCAATCCACTAACAAATTCTAGAATTTTCGAGTTCGCTCATTAAAAAATGATCGGTTCTGTCACTCTGTACGTTGCGATCCTGACATTGATAACCAGCTACGTGAATCACGATTGTATCGTACGAGGCGCGCCGCAATCCCGCTGTCAGCACCTTGCAATCCTTGATTTGCATAGTTCTCCGCTTTCGTTTGCGTCGAAGTCAGACACTACGATCACGGGGACGCGACTAAAAAACGCAATCCTTTCCCGCGTTGTCGGTCAACTTTTTTCGATATATATAGATTTGAAAAATATGATATAATAATTTTGGAAATTTAATTTAATATAATAAATATATAGTTTGAGTTTTAAAAGTAGTATGTTTTAATTTTTGAAAAATGAGACCAAATGGATCTCATTAGTCTGATAATTTGCATAATCGTGTCTGATACCGCGAATACTACACCTTCCCGAGAGATAAGTGTAGACCTCAGCGATAGACCCAATCCTGCAAACTAAGAGATTTGTGACATCCGTTTGGTCTGCGAACCTTTTATATATGACCGACAAATTCCCCTATTTAATACAAAGATTAAATAGGGTTTATTTTACCTGGGTTCCAAGTTCCCTATAGAGGCAAGCCCCTATAGTTAATTACATCCCAAATGACGGGAGTCACTTGAGAAAACTCTCGATAATGATCAATGGTTCTAGTCTTCAAGAATTCAAGGTTCAGGTTTTCAAGGTAGGATGAGGAAAACCAAGTGGGAATGGCTCAATGCGGAACACTTATTTTTAGGAGTCCAAAGGAAGGAGAAGGTAGGGGATGTCACTGATCTGAGGAGAATCCCCAATGACTTCCCAAACTATCCTACTGTGTGGCTACATTTTGGAGATGAAATTAATTAAGTGTTTGATCTTGTCAATTTTATTATTTGGGACTTACAGTTGCATAATACCCGATTATGCAAATAGCCCACAGAGAAAGGAGGGTTTACGTCGTACCATACAACAACCTCGGAACCTAAATCGAGTTAGGACTCATGTCGCACAACATGGTTGTACAAGAGCCTAAAAAGGGAGTGTGTGGATTTACGCCACGCTAGGTGAGCTACCTCGAGATCCTATGGGTTGTTGTTATGCTAAGAAGGGATAATGCTGAAGAAGATCTTATTGTTCGCTCCAAGCTCCTCGTCGTGCTGCCCACAAAGTTGGCTCCAAGCTCTTGTCGTCGCGATGAGTCCAGGTTTAAGTGTTTGAAAATTGTAGTTTATGTTTCACAGTTTTGATGTCAATGTTTGGTTTTGCATGCGGGGTAATAAAATTGCAGTTAAATAAAATGTACTTGAAAGGTAAAATGCAGTAAATGAAAATGCTGTAGATAAACTGTAAAAGCGTACCTGGGCATCTGCTACTGTTGCATTATTAATGCTGCGGGCGTATCATGATTTGCAACATATTTAAACATACTTGCGAAAATAAATAAAAAAAAACAAGACAACACAACATGAAAGTCATAAAAAAAATGAGTAGTGGAAATCACTAGCAAAAGAAACCTATAACCACATGAAAGATCAGGACTGGGAATTAGACGTTGGTCAAAGTGGGGGCTCAGAGCTGGGCTGTGTGTTTCCCGACCTTGAGTAAGAGTTGCCAACTCGACAATCTACAGGAGGTAGTTCTTAACCTCAATCCAAGTAACTAGCCGTGGACCTTTATAAATTTTCATAGGAAGATTTTTCATGCAAAAGTTATTATTTAAGTCTTTTTTATGAAGAGTTCTTTTAATCATGCAAAAGAAATTGTTGTTTTATTTTTATAAATATTTTGTAAAGTCGTACAGTCCACAGATTAGTCACTCTAATCGTGCTAGAACTACTGACAACCTAAGAGTGTCGGGGGCAACAATCCCACCAAGAGTCGGCGAATAGCATCCTCGATCCTTTCCTCTCTCTTATAGAAGGTCCTCGAGGTAGGAGATGCTATTCTAATAATTCCACTTCGTATCCCTCGTTTAAGCACACATAAGCAATGTCGTCATCGCCCTCGCCACCTAGACCCTAGACTTATCCTAGTCCGATGATCCATGTGTGGCGTTAAGAAATTTCCCCAATTGCCAGGAGGATTTGAGTGTAATATTCAAGCTCAAATCCCAATGCATTGGGTTTTATTGTAGGTTAAGTCATTGAGGGAATTTCACTGTTGATTTAATTAAGGAAGCACGGGTCACGTCTCGGTGCATCATGTCTAGTGTTTTGATCAGTTTATGAATCAGGGTCAAGTGCCAAGTTTAATTGTGCCTTTAAAGATTAGGTGAATGAACTCTTACCTAGGGTATGCTCCTAAGACCTTGGGATGTTATGCTGAGAATTAGGTGAATGGGCTCTCACCTAGGTTGTGCTTCTGAAAACTAGGAAGTCTATGCTGAGGATTAGGTGGATGGATTCTCACCTAGGGTGTACACCTAATGTCTAAGAGGTCTACACTAAGGACTAGGTGGACAGACTCTTACCTAGGGTGTGCACCTAAAGTCTAGGAGGTCAACACTAGGGACTAGGTGGATGGGCTCTCGCCTAGGGTGTGCACCTAACGTCTAGGAAGCCTACACTGAAGAATAGGTGCTGAGGGCTAGGTGGATGGACTCTCACCTATGGTGTGTCCTTAAGCTCTAGGAAGCCTACACTGAGGACTAGGTGGATGAGCTCTCACCTAGGTTGTGCTCCTAAAAATCTAGAAGCCTATGTTTTAACTTGTGTTTAAAGTGATTTAAGGCATTCTATATCTTCCGATTAATTAAATCATCAATCCCCATTTTTATGACTTAACCATTTTAAAGACTTTAAAGCACCCCAAATTGACATTTTTAAAAGCCTCAAACACCGCATTTAAAATGCTTCAAACAACAATTTTAAAATTCCAAAATTGCTTTCATGTAAGACCAAAAACATTAATTTTAAATGTTATAAAATTAGCTAGGAAACCTAGCCCAAAACAGCGACAAAGTCTCCTTAAAAAAAAAAAAAAAATTTAAAGCCCCAAAAACTGCAGTGAAACTAGTCTGAACCAGTCCTAAAATGACCCTTAAACATCACTTGTGTAGCTCCATAGGAACCCAAACAGCAATTTGAAAGATCAAACAACATTTTATGGCCTGCCACAAACTCAAACAACAATTTGAAAGCTCAAATAACACTTTTATGACCTGCTACAAACCCAAACAGCAATTTGAAAGACCAAACAGCACATTTATGGCCTGCCACAAACCCAAACAGCAATTTGAAAGAGCAAACAGCATTTCTAAGTGTTTTCCAACACCTTGCGGCACCCCTAAAGCCAACAAACAGCACTTCTAAGTCACTTACAGCAGCTAATGACCATCTTTAGTAGCTAAACAGCTACCTACAACATTCAAAATCTAAATTTCAGCACCCAAACTTTAATTCAAAGCCACATATAGCTCCCAATGACTCCTAACAACATTTAATTACCACTAAACAACCCTTTTAAAAGAAAGGAAATGATCACATGCATACCACTTAATCCTCATGAATTTACATATCCATTTTCAAAACAACAAGAACAACTTATCTAAGCATGAACATGTGTATTTTAAAAAAAATTAAAATAAAATTAAAATTAAAATGGTAATGTTTGTTTTGTGTTATGAAGAATTTGAATGGTAAGGGGATAAACATTGAAGTTTGGATGTTAGATATGTAAACAAATAGGAGATAAATGGCATAAATGTAANAAAATTCATTCTTTAGCAAAGCTACGTGATGAAGTACTTCAGAATGCATCTAAGACTTCCAATTATTTCTGCAATGTAGCATTCTCAATAAAGTATGAATATTTCCTGAAATTTAAATATGCATTCAAATAAGGGTGATAAAAAATCAAATGCTTGAAACTTGCTCAAAATTTGAGTGGAGTTAGAATTGATTCAACTCGATTCAAATAAGTTCTGATTTACATTTCCTTCCAGTTGATTTTGAGCTTAACCATGGTAACCTAAAATTTATCAAATCATCTCAAAAAAATTTATAGCACAGTTCTAAAAACGATAGCTAGCATGGCAATGGTTGAAGAATATTGCCTTTAAGTGAGAGGTCGTTGGTGTGAGATCAGGTTGATTTATTTTTTCCCTCCCAACACAAGGCTTATCATCACAACCGCATAAAGTTTTTAATCACAACAATTAGATACTACATATAGGGACATTTGTATACATACCCCACAATTCTTATATATTTACATATCTAACACATAAAATTAATCAAGAATTTGTTTAATATTGTAAAGTGACAAAAATAGTTGCTATATATATATATATGTATGTATGTATATATATATATATATATATAACTCAGATTTATGAAATATGGATTTATGTTATCAAACTGACAGAATGCGGGAGAAAAACTATGGAACACAGAAGAACTGAAGATAAAAGAGTGGTGGATTTATTTATTTATTTTTTGGGGGGTGTTTGGCTGGATTTAGGCTAAATCCAAGGCTTAGTCCAATTTACAAGATGCTACCAAATAGCACCTAGGCATGAAATCGCATAAAAAATAAGAGGTGAAGTTACCTTAGTCAATGGTTTCGGGTAGGAGACGAACAGGAGAAGAAAAATGAGATTACTGAGTTTGCAAGTCACGATCCCATGCACACGATCCCGCTAGCGAGTGTTCGGTTGAGAAGGCGATGGCCTTCGATGAAACTCAGAGAGGGCTACGATAAGAGCAAGACCTAGAGTTTTGGAGGAGGGAAGAATATGGGCTAAGGCGAGGGCGAGCACGAGCAGGACCGTAGGGAAGAAGAGGAGGAAATGAAGGATACAAGTGAGATGTGCATAATTAGGCAATTTACCGAGAGCTTATAAACGACCTATATAGAGTTGGTTATTAACTTTATAACTGACTGCAATTGTCATCACTTATTAGAAGAGCTCGTTAGTTAACACCCCGCCAAATGACGGGTTCCTAAATAAGCTACAAACTATGTTCGCCTGTTAATATTTGTTTATAACTAATGGTATATTTAATCAACAATAAAAAAAAATCTATCAGAAAATATTACTGTAGCTAATCGACGGCATATCCTATTATTATATCATCACAAATAATCTGGCTGATAAACTATCGTTATGCCGTCAGAAATTAGTGCATGGTTCCGACGTATATTTAAGCCGTCTGTTTTGTCATCGGTTATAACGCTTTTCCCTATAATGTATAGCACTGTTGCTACTTGATTAAAATATTTCATAGGCATATTATAATCCGATTTAATGCTCAATTTTATCAACGCTACTTATAACTCTGAATACGTAATGCAACCTTTCCACAAAGATTGTTGTGCAACATTTAGTAAATTATAGACTTACGGTTCAACGCTACTTATAACTCTGAATACGTAATGCAAACTTTCCACATGCAACATTTAGTAAACTATAGACTTACGCTTCACTATACGGTGCATGATCATCATCAGGAGCACAACCAACAAAATGAGGTCTGTTGACATTTAAAATCATTTCGTCATAAGTGTTAGGCTTGTATTTCATTGGAGGATTGGAACTTGGTTAAGCACTGATACCCTAGTACTGAACATCTGGTTCATACTCACCATCTGCACTCCAGTACTAATAAGTGGGTTGAAATCCCTTGCAGTACTTATCCAACTTGACTTCTTCAGGTGTTAGGTATTTTTAACTTTTGTGCATTGAGAAAGGACATCAAACGTTACCTTCTGAAAGACAAATAGGCAGTTGTAATGTCATTTGCACAATTTTTTTTTTATACAATTCAAAAATTCATCTGGGGTCATTTTCTTCTTGGATATAATCTATTATACATCCAAGATCTCAAATTTTGAATACATGTCAAAAATCTATATATAGATTTAGTGATTAGTACATTTAATTATTAATTGTGCATACATTAAGTATGTATTACATATCTAACACGTAAACTTCAATGTTTACGTACAAACCACACAATTCTTATGCATTAAATATCTAACAGATAGACATCACAAAGCATACGATTTTTATGCATTACAAATCTAACACCTATACTTAATTTTTATGTACATTCCCCTCAGCTCTTATATTATGGATGTTACACTTACACTTCAATTTTTATGTACATTCCATTCAACTCTTATATATTAAATATGTAATTATTGCATATCTAACACATAAAACTTCAAAGTTTACCTACAAATCACACAATTCTTATGTATTACATATCGACAACATAAACTTCAATATTTACATTCCACTCAATTCATATGTATTACTCTAACACCTATACTTCAATTTTTACATAAAAACCATACAGTTCTTATGTATTGCATATCTAACGCATAAATCTCAATGTTTACCTACAAATCAGACAGTTCTTATGTATTACATTTTGACAACATAAGCTTCAATATCTATATACATTCCACTCAATTCATATGTACTTCATATCTGTACCTAACCTTCAATTTCTTATGTACATGCTACTCAATTCTTATGTATTACATATCTTACACTCAAACTTCAATTTTTACAGAGAAATCACACAATTCTTATGTAATACATATCTAGCCACCACCCAAATTTTAATTTTTTTTATACAAACCACAAAAAGTCTTATGTATTACACATCTAACACGTAAACTTCAATTTTTACATACATTCCACTCAATTCATATGTAATGCATATCTAACACAAACTTCAACTTTTACATATATTTCACTCAATTCTTATGTATTACATATCTAAACCCTAAACTTCAATTTTACATTCATTCCACTCAATTCATATGTGCTACATATCTAACACTTAAACTTCAATTTTTGCATGCATTCTACTTAACTATTACATATTACGTACCTAAAACCTAAACTTTAACTTTTACATACTTATGTATTACATATGCACAACCTAAACTTCAATTTCTATATACATTCCACTCAATTCATATGTATTACATATCTAAAGCCCAAACTTCATTTTTTACAAACATTTCACTCAATTCTTATGTGTTGTATATATCTTACATTCAAACTTCAATTCTTACGTACAAACCACACAATTTCTATGTATTACATATCTTACACCTTAATTTCATTTTTTACGTACAAACCACACAATTCCTATGCATTAGATTCAGTGTTTTATATACATTTAACTCAATTCATTGTGTTACATATCTAATATCTCAATTTTTACATACAATCTGCTCTAAACTTTGATTTTTCATACAAACCACACAATTTATATGTATTACATATCTAAAACCTAAACTTAAATTTTTACAAACATTGCACTAAATTCATATGTATAACTTATCCAACATCTATACTTCAATTTTTATAGACAATAGACTCAATTCTTATATATTACATATCTTCAACCCTAAACTTAAAATTTTACAGACATTGCACTCAAATCATATCTATTACTTATCTAACACCTATATTTCAATTTTTATAGACAATCCACTCAATTGTTATCTATTACATATCTAATCCCAAACTTCAAATTTTCATAAGGACCACACAATTCTTATGTATTACATATCTTACACCTAAACTTCAATTTTTATATACAAAAAATGCAATGCTTATGTATTACATATCTAACCCTCAACTTTAATTTTTTTCATACAAACCACACATTTCTTATGTATTTCACATCTGACACTTAAACTTCAAATTCTTACATACAAACCACACGGTTCTTGTGCATTACATATCTAACGCTGAAACATCAACTTTTACATAAAAAAAGCTAAATTCCTGAAAAATAATAAAAGGAGAGACCCAAAACAGAGAAGAGAACTTTACCTAAAGTCTAAGAGGAAGAATGCTTGTTTGAGCTGCAACTTTGCCGGTGCAAACACCCCTTACATGAAAGATGCTTGGTGTAGAAGAAACATCTCAGAAGTTGTCAAAGCCCCAAGTCATTCTAATAGTGAAGCTCAACCATGCAAGGTTATAATTTTGGGGCACGTACATGCATCAGATTCACATTGGCCTTTGGTGAGTCAGATTTGCGTTGGTCATTGGCTATGCAAATAAGTTAGCGCCTGCCATTGACGACACAATTAGTTAGTGTCGGTTATACTGTCCGAACCATCAATACTATTACGTAATTATATTGTGTTGATATTTTTTTTGATTCAAAGTTCGATGCAACCATTTGAGTCAACAATGTATCGATGCAACCAATTTGTGCTAACAGAGCACAATACATAGTACACCCCTAATCAGTTTTGACATAAAAAAAACACAATTTTGACACTAAAGTTTGTGCCTACAAATTTATGACACTAAAAATGATGCTAATTGAATAATTTCTTATAGTGGAGTATTAAATAATCCATATTGCAATATCTTCAGACAACTTTTCTTTATATTTTTTGGAGTAGTATTCCGCTCCGCCACATTAGTAGAAGCGATGCAGCATCCTTCTTCCCTAATTTGTTTTTCTTCCATAAGTTAAATCTCCAGCCAAAGCTAATAAGCTGTATGACATTTATTTCATAGAGCAACGCGTAAAGTTTGGCTACTGGCTTAGGGTAACAGTGTTGGGATAGTGGTGCCCTGATTATGTTTAGGGTTTTAATTAAAAATGGCTATGCTAGTCTATTAGGAGCTTGAGCCACAACNCATAAAACTAAGTTTTACATACATACCACTCCATTCTTACGATTTTACATGCCTGATATCTAAACTTCAAAATTTTACATACATACCACCTTACCTATGCATGAAAAGAAATATGTAAATTTTAAAAAGTTAAACTGATGATATTGTTGATGTAATGTATAAAATTTGGGTGGTATAAATATAAAAAATAAAATTTAAGCATTAGATATGTAAATATATAGGAATTGGATGTCATGTATGTAAGTGCCTCGAAAACTTATTATCAGGTAGGGTTATAGCAAAGGAAAAAAGAAAAAAACGAGTAGGGTGGTTCTAGCTCAACGACTCATGAAAATTTGAAAGCAAGTCAAGAAAACACTTTTTTGTCGGAATGGAAAAGAAGAATAAATTATTTCTTGAATACTCTTATACTCCAATTATACAGATCCACATTCAAGTGGCACTTGAACAAAGCAAGAAACGTTAAGCTGAAAAAAGCTACAGTTTATTTTTACAAGCACTACTCTGGGCATATATGAACACATTTGAATGAGAAGTTAGAACTAATTTTATGAACTAAAATGCAAAAAGCATTCCAAATTATATAATTAAATGGTTCAAATGGAGATATTGCCAGCTCTAGACATGCAAGCAGGGAAACCATTAGCTCATGCTTGTGACTTGTTTTCCATTTTCTGTATAACATAAACCAAATATACTCAGAAGGAATAGAAGCATT